>PVLA01007702.1:73673-105979 GCA_004027455.1 Hydrochoerus hydrochaeris | reverse complement strand
GTACATCAATCTGGGCTGGAGGTTATTTTCTTTCAGGGCTTGGAATACTTCATTCCAAGCTCTTCTTGATCTGATGGTCTGTGTTGAGAAGTCAGCCATGATCTTTTATAGGTAATCTGTTTCTTTTTTCTGATGGATTTTAATATTCTGTTTTTATATTGAATTTCTGGTATCTTGATTATGATATGTCTGGGTGTAGCTCTGTTTTGGTTGTAGGTGGCTGGAGTTCTGTATGCCTCACACAACTGAATGTCATTTTCTTTTCCCATGCTTGGGAAGTTTTCTTTAATTATTTCCATGAATAGCCTTTGTAATTCACCTGTATGTTTTCCTGCTTCTTTGTTCACGTTTCTTATTCTTAAATTGTAGTTTCTCTTGTCATCTTCTAGCCTTTGTATTTTTACTGCCTGTTTCCTTGTTATTTTTAAGAGATTTTTCCTTTCATGATCACACATTGCAAACTTGTCTTCAAGTTTTGATAGTCTATCCTTAGTTTCTTTTAAGGCATTTTGCCAGCTTTCAATGGAGTTTTTAATTTCCTGGTAGTCTCTTTGAATCTGTTTCATGTATTCTATATTTTCTTTATATTCTTTATTGAATGTTTCTTTCCTTTTTTGTGTTCCTCCCTTCTTCCATCTGCATCATCCTGAGAGATGTTTCCTGAGAGCATTTATTTTCTTACTCTACTCATATCTTGCTTTTCCTGATTTAATATTTCAGTTCTGAGCTTGTCTACAAGGTCCTGAAGATATCTCTTAATGTCCATTGAAGCCATGTCTGATGTTGTGCGTTTGTCGCCCTCAGTCTCCCTTGTTTTTCCCTCTCCTGGATCAGGGCTCTCAGGGTTCTTGGCTGGGGGCCTCCTCCTGCCTTTCTCTCCTGTCATGGTCCCAGCTTCCTCCACATAGGCATACAGAATAAAACACCTTGGAGAGACCCAGACAGAGGGAGCTGGAACTTCTTGACACAGGAAGAAATTAAAACATAAAAAACCTTGTCAAACACGTTGGGACTACAACTGAAACAGCTAAAAATTATGGGACACAGCCCCATTGTCTGTTAGCCACAGTTCTTCTGAAGCACACTGGTGAGGGACCTCTGTCCTCTCCTGCCTGCCCCTCCCCATTGGGCCAGCCAAACTTCAGGGGCCTTCACCCAGTTAGTGCATGATAGGTGAAGGGAATCGATTTGGGATGGCTCATTGGGTCCCAGCCAGTGGCGTGGCCCAGTCCAAGCAAATCCCATGAATCTGCCCTGGGGAGGGGGCAACCAACTGAAGTCAATGTTGCTCCCAGTTCAGGCTCCTCCTGCCCTAAACATGTCGCCCATTTGGTTGTATCCTTCCCATGGGGGGGTCTCATTCCCAGCACTGACCATGGATTAATGAAGGTCCCTTCTCCAGCTCCGCTTTCTGTTGGGCTCACCAACCCCCGACTTCAGTGCTGCTATGGCTCCTGTGAGTGGTGGCAGAAATGAGTTTGGGCAGCTCTGCTGGCCAGCACGGATTCAAGCTGGTACCAATTCAGGCTGGCACAAACTTGGTGCATCACATCAAAAACGCTGTGTCCTGTAATTTTTAGCTGTTTCATTTGTAGTCCCGACATGTTTGATGAGCTTTTTTATGTTTTAATTTCTTCCTGTGTCAAGAGGATCTGTCTCCCTCTGTCTGGGTTTCTCCAGGGTGTTTTATTCTGGCATATGAGTTGTTTCTCCTGGGAGGCTTTGTATTTTGTTGCTCATGCCAAGATAGAGGTTTTATATAATTTAATTACATTTTACTTTTTTATATGTGTGGTATGTAAATAAATTACTGAAAATGCTTAAAATTTTCATTTTTCTAGATGTTGTAAGTATACTTAAAAACCTTACCCCCAGAAAACCAGGGGAGTTTAGAAATAAATTTCACAGAAAACAAGAAAGAGTTTAGAAGAGTTACTGATCATAAGCTACTTATTAGTCCATAATAGGACTTAATTATATATTATTATATATAACTACAGAGGACTATATATAATCATATATTTAATTATATATTTTAATACATAAAATATAATTTATAAAATATATTTATATACAATACATATATAAAGCCACACACATAAATGATTGTTTTCTGAAGCCAGCTAAAACATTGTGGGCAAAGCAGCTGTAAACAACATCAATTATAGTGATTACCAATTTCAACTCTTATTTAGATTTTTTTTTTTCAGAGTTGAGAAGTAACTAGAAGTAATCTACTTTTTTTAAAAATGTGAAACAGGTTCAGGAACTTTAAAAATGATTAGATAAAGTCACACAATTAGTAAATAACAATCTTCTGTTATAGCTACTGTACAAGTTTTGAAGAATTCTTTTTCTGGGACTATAGAAAGAAGAACCTAACAGAACAATGAAAATGAGGCCTGGCAAGTTTTATGACCAGGTCTTCAGATATGGAGAACTCACTACAATTTCAGGATGCTGCTCACCCCATTTTGATAAATTGCATGTGGTACTGGTAAGGTCATTCATGTCAGGTTTAATGGCATGAAATCAGGCCTGCCATTTGATTATGCAACATAAACTTGGATTAGATACATTGTACCTGCAAACTTGCCAATAGTACAAGTTCCTGTCGAGGTGATCAGAGGATTTCTTTCCATGTAGGATCCTTGTTTAATCTGCATTTTTATTTGATTCAAGCTGCCTTCATCTCTGAGTGCAAGCAAATCAAACTAGAGCAAAGGATGTTTTCTGCTCCATTTGCTGTGGTTGCTCCTGTAGTTCTTCCAGAGCTCTTTTAGCAGGATCAAGACTACTTTGTTGATGAAGGTGCTAAATAGAGTTGAATGTTGTGTAATCAAATACAGTGATTGTGTTGTCAGTCGAGATTGATCTATTAATGCATTGGCCATTTATATTGATTTTAAGATGAACCAGAAACAAGAAGAGTGAATAATGGGTTTCTTCTCTCATCAACACACAACTTTTCAAAATGGAAAGAAAGACTAAGAAAGGAAGGAAAATAGAGGATAGCAGTATGTAGAAGAGAGGATGGGAAGAGATGGAAAGAATGTCTGGCTCAGAAATGAGAAAGTGGAAGAAAGAAAGGGAGGGAAGGGCAGAAGGGAAAGGAGGGAAAAGAAGCAGCAGCATTGGGAATGCATCTAACATACAAATTTAGCATGAACACACAGTCCGATGTAGGGCTGTCTAATCTTAATAATCTCCCAAGGGCGCCCTCTCTGGACACCATTGTTAATTGTCTACTCTGCTAATGCCTCACTATGGAAATTGAACATATGAAAACATGGAGGACGCACTCAAACTAGATCCAAATCATAGCAGTACTAAATGAATGTAGATCAATATTATAGTTATTTCCAATGCTTTATCTTTTTTTCTTACATAATTTTTAAAGAGTCCCATGTTGTCCTACGTATTTGGCCTTCATTGATTTGTAATCACTAAGTCAGAAATCATGCTGGCATCTGTAAAGAAAATTAACAACCTCTCCTGTGACGTTGCTGTTATTCAATTAATATAATGAATTTACTTAATTGATTAATATAATTGGAAAATTATAGATTATTTGTTTAGAAATATGAATTCATTGAGCATCTCTTTGGCTTAGCTAGGTAAGCTTAAATTATTTAGATAAATTTGAAGATTAAAATACTTTTCCAAAACTAAATTTATTTTAAAAATTCTATGTTTTATATTTGATTGATCAGATATACTTTCTCCTTCTGTTAACTGGCAATAGAAAAGTTGTAGAGCAATAAAATCTTCCTGAAGTTTTAAAAGAAATTGTGAACACCTCTTATCTCAGGACAGGGTTATTCTAATCCACAGATAATCAAATTCTGTTGAATTTGCAAAATAATCTTCTTAGCCTCATTCAAGATTTTAAGCAGCCTGTCAATGATTACCTAATGGTTCCACAAGTACTCTTAAACTGTAATGAGGAATGAGAATTATTCTAGGAACTAAAAATCTTTAATACAAATCATCTACATCCTTTATACTGTGTGTAGTGGCTATATAAAAATATGAACTGGAACTCTTGTAACATTTGTAATTGAAGGAAAAGTACAGAGTCTTCATTCCGATATTGGCTCTTACCCAAATTAATATCTTGGGAAAGTCATCAAACCAATCTGGGTCTCAGGTATTTCCTAATGAAATGGAACAGCTCTCTGATTTCTATTTACTTCTAACTAGTCCAAATGTATCTTGTCACTTTCAAGGTTGGCTTGTTTGTAAAAGATGCTTACCTGCCCAAAGAAGTAACACTTCCTCTCCGTGCTTTCAAAGTTTACATAAGCATGTTGTTCTTGTGATCATTACATTTATCATTTTATTCTTCTCTGTGCTTATTGTAAAAGAAAATTACAGTTTAAGTGATTTTTACATAAGAGTCTTGAAAGTTGGCCAACTAAGGACAATCTCAGTACATAGACCAAAGACATTTTCTCAATAGTCCTCAAACTGAAACCATTCGGATAAACATACCAAGTAAGCAACATCATTAAATTATATGTGATAAGAATGAGTGGCTACTGGAGAAGCTTTCCTGTACTGTCAGGATAGAGAAAAATGAGGAAAAGATCTCCAAAGTTATGTAAATTAAAATGCATACACTTTATAAATTGTGAGAGTGGCACATAAACTATCAGGCAGGCAGCCAACTGGATCTACTTTACCCTTAGAATCTTCAAGTAATAGATAAGATCTGATATTTTGGCTCTAAAACTTCCCATACAATGTTTAAAAACATTGAGCGCTAAGTTAATTGCATAATTTGTGTACCAAAACAGTAGGAATGGCATGCTTCACATGTGTCTGCATAAGCAGTGGTGCCCATTCACAACACAGGAGAGATGTGGTATCTACTATCATCAGGTAGGAGATGATACAAATCTCTCATCTCCTTCACACAAGAGTGTAGTAACTAGATCAGGAATTCGAGAATTCCCTTAACATTTCCCAGAGAATTTTTTTTATTCATGATTTTGTAAAGAAAGCAAAATAATATGGAAGGAATATAATCCACAGAATAAACTGAATACTGCATATTGAATAGTTAATAAATATTTTATAAAGTAGAGATACTGTAGTGTGATCTGCCATTCATTTCCAATTCCTTCTCACAAAAGTTGGGGTTCTCTATTTTTATATGAAATGCAATACATAGACTTTTCTGGTTATACATTAACTTTTATGTATGAAGCTTGTATTCTGCAACCTTATTATAATTTCTTAGTAGTTCCAGTAGATTTTTGTTGTTGTTGTTGGCTTTTGGATTTTCTGCAATACAATCATAGAGTCTGTGCAAAAAGACAATTTTATTTCTCCCTTCCCTTTATTTTTCCATCCTTGCTTTTTCCCCCTCATATTATTTTGTTACATTACCTGAGACACTTCTAGAATGATGTTGAAAGCATACTAGGAGCTTAGGAAATATTTCAGTTTCATGTTGGAATCTTAATCATCGGATAATGGTGCTAAGAGGTGAGGGTTCTTGTGTAGTCATTAAAATGTTAGCTGTTTGTAGAATATATTTTTATCATATTTAGGAGGTTTTCATTTATTCCTAGTTCACTGATGATTTTCTCATGGATAAGTGTTGAATTTGGCCACACATCTTTTCTACATTTATTAATATGATCATGTGATTTTATTCCTTAGTCTGTTAATTGTTATTATTACATTAATTGATTTTGGAATGTTGAAACAATCTTCTTGTACATTTTGGATAACTCTTAGTTATAATGTTTAGTTCTTTTACAGTTTTAATATAATACAAGCAGATATTGGGAAAATATATAGAAGAACTTGTCTTCCATGAAAAGATAAAGTAAAATTCATGACAAAATAATTAGAGATTAACAATAGCTAATAAATACACTGTGTATCATAGCCTTAAAAGAATGGTCAAAATTTTACCCACATTTCACTTGCTAAGTTTTTGATATTTTTGGATCTATATTCAAAAATACTTCTTGTTTTATAGTTTTCTTGTAATATCTTTTTGTAACGTTAGTATTAGGATAATATTAACCTCACAGAGTAAATTAAGAAGTATCTGATCGATGTTGGAACTTGGGACACTGGGAAAACAGGCAGCCAGCTCACACTCTGGTAAGTGGCTGTGGCCTCCCAAGCAGCGGTCACCCCAGGGCGAGAACCGTATCAGCGTTTCCTGAGATCCACGCCACGTTGGTCCTTGGGGCGCTGGGAAAAAGGCTGCAGCTCACCGCTCTGGTGGGTGGCTGTGAGCCTACCAGTGCACGGGCTAAGAATGAAACATCCATCTCAACCCCCACCTCTCCCCCGCCAGCAAGTGAAAGCCAGAGATCTGAGCATCTCTTGCAAGTTTGACTATATGCAATATATGAAATAAGGGGGATTTTCTCCTGCCATCTCTTTGAAGGCAAATATTTTTATCTCTGTTTTGCTCTGTTCTGATCAATGGTATTGCTCTATTCAGTATTCTGTTTTTATAAGTTCGGTATTTCCTTTGATATTGCTCTACCTGATTGAAGGAACAACTATTGTGAAGAAAACTAGATGTATTATTGTACCTATTGCTGTGATCCCAGTAACCTGCTGTGAGGTTCTGTACCGATTTCACTGCACTGCCTCAATTGGCTTTGTCCTGTCTTGTTCTTCTGTATTTTACTACCTTCAAAAAAAAAAAAAAATAAATAAAACAAAAAAATAATAATAAATAAGAAAAAATTAAAAAAGTAAATAACAACAAAACAGATCAGTAAGGTACTGAGCAACCTGAAACATGATATAACTAAACAGATAATGGACTTAAAAGGCAAAATGAGGAAAAGAAAGTGCTCTAAAGGATATAACTGCATGTATATTTAAGTGTGTAGGATTGGTAACCATGTTGCTAAGTTTTTGTTGGATTGATGAACAGAACTGTTTGCAGCCTCACTGTTTGAATGTCCACTTTGTGTGCTTTAATTTTGTAACTTGAACAACTATATCCAAGAAGACAATATGAAATGTATCAAATAGTGATTTCTTACTGTTTATTCTTTTTTTAAATTCTGTATTGTTTCTACCCTTTTTTCTGTTTTGCTTTTTTCCCCCCTCTCTTTAAATAAAATTTTTTAAAAAAGAAGTATCGTATCTGCTTAAAGTTTCTGAAAGAATGTCAGTATGGTTTCTTAAATGTTTCATAGAATTCACCAGTGGATTTATCTTGACTATGATTTTTCTATTCTGGAAAGTTACTGATTATTTGTTCAGTTTCAATAATTAATAGGCTTAGACCTATTCAGATTTCCTTTCTCTTATGTGAATCTTGGCAGATTATGTCTTTCAAGAAAATAGTTCATTTATTCTACACTATCAAATTTTTAGGCATAGAGTTGTTCATAGAATATTTTATTATTTTCCAGTTATCATGCACTGTTTCATGGTGGCTTTTCATCTTCCTCTGAGAATGAAGCCAATACAAAGGTAAAGAGAGCTAAGAAGTAAAACACAAAACAAAAAAACCACCAGAAAACCAACAATTTAGTATTATACCTCTAAATCACCTATCTGGCCTCATCAGTGGACATTGCCTAGACATTTTGATTATGTGGGATAATATGTATCTTTTCTCATATGTAGCATTTTAAATCGTGTTCTTGTTATGTACAGCCCAAATATGCTTAATTGATGCAATTTATTATTTGCATAAAGATGTTAAGACCTGGAAAAGTAATGTGATTTTCTGCAGGTTCACACTCTGGATCAGAATCTAAACTGCAATTCTTTCAGCCCAGGAATCTTGCTATTTCATACTACTCCTCTATAAAATTTAGACACCCTCAACTTGGGTGGCTGGCGATTTTCCATCTTGTTCCAGGTTCATTTTTACATTCACTGAATGCTAACATCCTTGTGTCACGTGTGCTATAAAGTTCCCAGTTATTCATATTTGATATACAGGCAATTGAATTGACAGATTCAGCAGGGATAAAAAAGATGTCATTTTCAGGTATTTGTCTTGTCAGAAATAAATAAAGTTGAGCTTTGGTAGGGTGCCTTGGGAATAATTCTTAGGTGGAATATTGAGAATACTCTCTTTTCTGAGTCTGTAATGGCTATTTTAAGTGGAGTATATTTTCTTCTAGTAGGTGAACTATGAAAATCAAAGTTTTAATCCTCCTGATACAGAAACTTAAAAAAAGTCTCCTTCTATCATGAAATTTAGAAATTCTAGAGCTAAGGAATTCAGCATAACTTATTTTGATGAAAATCTGACCACTGTATTTAGTAATATCATTCTGAAATTTGGTGAACAGAAGCTATTACCCTCTAGGTAAAAGACCTATGAAGTTTAATTAAAATGGTCTCTGCTTCTCAACATGTCATTATTCTTATGTGAATGTTGATTTTTCAGGTTTTTATCTCTCATCAGTCAAACCTCTGAAATTTGTCTTGACATAGAAATATTGCCAAAGATTCTTGTTTCATATCTGGCCCATGAGAATAACTTCAAGTACTCTTAAAATCAAGATTAATTTACCTTTAATGGCTCTTGTAAGTGGAATCTGTTACTCAATGGCAAAGGCAAAAAACAGTTGCAACATTTCCGTCTGCTTTTACTTATTTATAACATCATAATCTTCAAGGTGGTATCAAGATGGCACCAGTATGAAAGGAATAAATTGCCTGTGACTACAGTCAGAGTGCCTTATGCAAAAAACAAAAACAAAAGCCAACACAAATAACAGCAGAAAAAATTCCAATTTTAATTAAGAACTTCTATTTTCTAGTTCCCATATAGTTGATGGAAGTCAGGAAGTCACTTTCTTATAAGAATTTTCCTTACACTTCTATGAATAAAGCTTTTGCAATTTACAGTGCTTCAAAAACCATTTAAATTCTTCAGAGATTGATAATTGCTTTACTTGTTAGTGTTTCTCAAAACAGAGCTGTGGCCATGCTATTTTCTGATGTATTTTGTTTAATATGAGTGTTTTGTTTTAACTAACACAAATATTCTGCCTTCTGAATTGGCTGTGACACTTAGCTGGTAACAATTAACTGGCAAGGGAAGAGTGAATTCAGATGGCCCTGAGTTGAAGACATTGCATGGGCTTCACCCTGCAGATCTTCACACTGCAGGTGGTAGACCAGCATCGGAATGGAAGACTACAGAAGATCAAAGTGTACTTTCAATTCACAGATGCAACTCGGTCCTCAAAGGAAGTTTCCGGAAACTTCTCGTTTTTATATTCCTTTCATTTTTTGAGTAATATTTGACATAAGAACACAATAGTGTTAAGATGGATCTGTAAGATATTTGAATTATTCAGAGTAAGGGAAAAAACGGATTCCTATTTTAATGAAGAATAGATTTATTATAATATGGTCTGGGGAATCATAAACAGGTACTCTGGGTTGGGCTCATAATTACTTCTGTGCTAATTCAGTAGAAAAGAGTAATTAACAGTAATGTTTCTTGCTTGTCTTTGAGCCAGTTAGTGGAGTAGGAATTAAGAATTGTTGGTTGGTGGATATATAGTGCATGTACATTTTATGACATACAGTGAAGAAATTTTGATGTGTTGAGAAAGAACATCACCAAGCCTCTTAAAGCTTCGAGGGAACGATTTATTGAATGGCTTCAGCAGGTCTGAGCACTTTTGAGTATATCATCTTTTTCTCTCTGGGAGTTCATTTCAGTTCTCAAAAACCTGAAAAAATTTTTGAAGAGGTAAAACAAAAACACAACCCGATATACAAGAAAACAAAACAAACAAATAAATATAAAAAAAACCCCAGATACACAAGAGAGTAGGAATGATTTTTATCACAGTTTGTCTTAACAGGAAACTTAGTGGCCTTGCTTAATTCATAAATAACTTGCAAAATAATAGCCAAAGAATTGTTGTTAGTATTTTGGTTCTGTTGGGTGTACAGACCCTGAAATGAACAACATCAGACTTCAAACAGGACAAATAAAAGGAAATGTTTTAAAAGTCTGAGAGAGGCATAGTACTACACAATGATTTTGCAAGATCTGACAAGCAGGCCTGCTGACTATGACACAGCATTTTGCCAGAAGAATGTCGATGTGAGGGATGCTTTGGAGAGTGTGAGACACAAAATCTGTGACTTACAATGAAATCAGATGAACATTCAGACTCAAAAGATGTAAAGTGATCTTTAGAAACTTTTCTTGGGGCACAGTGTTGCTGAAAATTATCTTCAGCTGTTTGCTGATATATGCAGGTCTTTGTTAATTCTGGGTAGCTGGCATCCTGGAAAATTGGGAAACTGAATTGCTCTAGTAACTGAACATTTTGGCCAACATTTAGGCACCTGGTTCCCAGCATTAGGAATACTTCTTGCTGCTCTACTCCCAGTCTCTTTCTGTCTTCTATTTCTCCTATTCGCTTTTTCCTGGGATGCCTGAAGAGAACAATATTTTAAAGATACCAAGTATGTCTGAATTGGACAAGAAGGATCCTTACCTTGGCAAAAATGTAGACTATATATTTTGTAGATATTTCAGAGTCTAACTATATAGCAAGAAAGGAAATAAATCAAGCAAAACTTCTCAGTTGTGAAATGGACTACTGAAGAAGTCTGGGAGTTCTCTCATGGTTGTGGGTTTCAATAGAAACAGTGAAACAGAGTTAGTGACAACATTTGTTTGTTATTTGGAGATTGATTGCCTGATTTTCAAGTCATGTGACTTCCCAAGGCAGTTACAGGACTTCAACAGGAAACTCAGTTCTGTCAGTTACAAAGGAGGCAAGAACATCTATCACAAAAGGTAATTATGAGTATTAAATGAAGTATGAAAGATTCTTACAGAGTGACACATAGTAGGAATTTAAGGTGTAAGCTTTAGGACAACTCCTTACAGATACTGCATAAAGAATCTGTGGTATTCTGCTGTTCCTTTAGGAAAGAGCTTCCTTTGTGGTCATTACTTTCATCATCCTGCCTCGAGAGTTTTCTCTGAAAACTCATGATAGTATCATGTCATTACTTGGCTAATCAAGGTGTTTTTTGTATAAAATAGTTGTATAAGTCTCAGAATCAGAAGTTGATAGGAAATAAGATAGCAGGAATTAAAATATTTTCTCTAATACTTTGAAGTTGATAGAGGGGTTTCATATGCAGTGATTTTTCTAATATTATATCCTGAAAAAACTTGCAAATGTAAAATTGAAAGAATTGTACCATGAATCATTAGTGTACCTCCGAATTTTGCTATTAATATTTGATTACACTTGCTTTGTCATGTAGCTGTCCATGACAAAGATGTTATATACATGTGCCAACTCCCCACAAATAATGTAATTACTATTATATACTGCAATATGTACTAATAAAAACATAAAGATCAAAAAACATTTTTCCATTCTCCAACCATTTTTGGTGCATTTCAGAGTAAGTTGCAGAAATTAGCACAACTTACCTCTACATATATGCATAGCATTAACTAAAATCTAATAGTTCAAAAGTGCTTTTATTTAGATAAATTTATAGTGAAATATACAGACCTGAATTGTATTATTATGACTTTCGAGAAGTGAATATGCTTGCGTGGTTCAAATTGCAGTCCAGATACAGAACTTTGCCAATAGCCTGGATAGTTCTTTCATGGCTCCTGCAAATCAGGGGCTTGCCTCCAGAGGGAATCCTTATCCTTATGTTTTGCTTATCATACATTACTTTTGACTGTTGTACAAGTTCCTATCAGTGGGATTATACTGTATATATTGTTTTGTGAAATTATTTATTTAGCATACTATTTTTGAAATATACTCCTTGTCACTGAGCAATAATTAACTGTATATGTATATAGTAGAGTTTAAAATTATGTGTTCTACTGTTGATAGACACCTGGGCTACTTTGAGTTTATGGATAATGCAATAAATTCACTATGAAGTTTCTTCTATAAGAATCATTGGAGTTATAATTTCATGGCTTTGGGGGGTATATATATTTGTATATATCTCTCTCATATGAGTTCTAGTTGCTATATATTCTCTTCAATAATTAGAGTTACTAATCTTTCTAATTTGAGTCTGTGTGTATTCAGTTTGGTGTCTATGATAGCATATTGGTATGGTTTTAAAGTACATTTTTATAAAGAATGATTGCACTTAACGAATGTGCTTGTTGGCCATTTCATATTCTGTTTTTACAGTGTCTCAGATTCCTCTTCATTTCAAGTTGTTTTATTATTGTTACAGTAATTCCTCACTTATTTTTAATATAAATCTTTGTCTAATGTTCTGTTAATATTTTCCAGTCTGTCTGTTATTTGTCTATTTACTTAATGTTTTTGTTCTATTCTTTCCCTCCTTCTCCACTCTCTTATCCATCTTTTCTCACTTGCTTGTGGCATAAGGGATTGAGCCCAACATATTCATGCTGAGCTACATATGAGACAGGATCTCACTAAATTGTTAAATTGTCCAGGGCAGGCTCAAATTCCCACATCTTACTGACTCAGCTTCCCAGAGTGTTGTGATTACAAATGTGTAACATCACGCCTAGTTTAATTATGTCTTCTGATTAGAAGTTTTAATTATCAAGTCAAATATATTATTTTATGGATATTACTTTCTGTGTCCAGTTGAAACATTTCCTATATCCAAGCAATAGTCCTATTTTCTTCTAGAGGATTTTTAGTTTTATTATTCATGCTGAAGCCTATGATCCTTCACTGGTGAACCTGTAAGATGGCAGTCAAAATTTATTTCCTATAAATAATTGTTATAGCATCACTTGAAAGATTTATTTACTTATGGTTTGTTTTTGTACCTTTGTCAAAAATCAAATGATCATAGATGTTATGGCTTGTATCTAGATGTCCCCTCAAAGTCTCATGTGGTCATTTTTTTCAGAGGTAGAAGAATCTAGAGTGTGATTCCTAATGCAATGCTGGGATTAAGGATGCTAGGATTATAGGTGAATGATTACTGGGCCAGTCCATTGATTGAAATGTCATTGTCCTAATCTTGGTAGACTTAATGTATCATAAGAGACAGAAAAAGGCTTGTCTCTCACTCTCTCTTTCATTTGTTGCTTTTGCTGTCTTCCACTGCAATGAACGGTTGTTACCCTGCCTTGGAGCCAACCAATTATGGACTGAAACTTCTACAAACTGTGAGCTAAATAAATCTTTCCTCCCTTAACTTTGGTGTCAGGTATTTTGTCTCCATAATGAGAAAAGTAATTAAGGCAATATAAATGTGGGCATGTCTCTAGATTCTATTTTGTACTCTGGATCCTTACTACAAGACCGCACTGTCCTGTAATTTCACAGTAAGTCTTGATATCAGAAAATATTTGTCTTATAATTTTATTTTTCTTTTTGAAGATTGTTTTTGCTATTCTCTTTAGCTGTTCACCATGTAAATTCTAGAACTGACTTGCCAACTTCAACAAAAAAAATCTTCAAAGAATTGTGTTTAAAATTTCATTGAGCCTGGCATGGTGGCACACGCATATAATCCCAGCACTTCAGTCTTACAATTCTTTGATTAAATTTATTTCTTAGTATGTATGTTGCATTTTTGTAATTAAGTTTGCAGATAAAATTGTTCTTTCAATTGGATTTTTCAATCAAAGCTTCTAGTATACATAAATATAAATGATGTTGAATGTTGATTTTATATCCAGTGATACCTTAGTTCAGAAACTTAATAATTTTTATGATGATCAAATCTCCACCTCTGCATGTATGAGGCTTTTGGGGGACATTTTAAATCTAAACCATAACATGTACCTAACATTTCTGAGGTAAGTCTTCCTTGACAATGATGTAATGCTATTTTTATGTATTTATAGATTTGTTCTGGAAATATTTTATTAAAGATTTTTGTATCTACAAACATTTTTGTTTTTTAATAAACACAATTTAAAAAATAAACAATGTCATGAGCTTTATGACATAAATAAAAGTAAAATGTATGACAATAGCTTAAAGGTTGGGGTAAAGATGGAAATATATGCTTGAGAGTTCATTTATTTTACATGACTATATTCTTTGAAATAAAATTGAGGTACAGGAAAGCCTCACACAGCAAAGCATAACCATTGAAATGTAAAATAAAGTCAAAATTGATTAGTGAGTAGTGGAGAAAGAACAGAATCTTGGAAAATGTTCAGTTAGTGTCAAAGAAAGCAGAAAAACAGAAAAGAAGAACCCAAACCAGATGAGTGAAATAGAGAAAAAATAACACTATCATGCATAAAAGCTCTATTATATTGATAATTATATTAAATGCATATAAAAATATCCCAATTAAAAGAAATTGTCAGATTAGAAAGTACATAATTATTTATATTCCACAGTAGACTCACTTAACACCCATTATGTTACGCTGTAAATTTTACTTTAATCAGTAATATGTATATTAAAAAAAGAGGGAAAACAATTTACTTTGATAATCTCCTATTTCTAATTTTAGAGTCCAGTATATCTTTTATTTCTTTTATAGTTCTTGTTCATTGTGCCCTATGGCATGGAATTAGAGGAGAAGCCACATTTTCTGATGTTTAAATCCAGTGGTATTGTCACTATATTATAGAAAATTTTGCATATGAATGCATTTTGTTCACTGTTGAGCTCCATGCAAATTAATAAACTGTGTGGTCCTTTTCAGGAATCTCCTAACTTCAGGCAGTGGCTGCTAGGAGATTAGGAGTTGGCAGCCTAGCATCCCTGCGGTAGGAGATTCCGTCCAGGTGGTTGGCTTCTCCAGAAGCTATCCCTGCCTGCCGGGTGACAGTCTCCAGTGGCAGGTGCTGCGCTCATTTGGCTTTCCTTCCATCCTGACTTGGCTCTCTTTACTCTCTGTTGCCTTATCACACACTTGGTCAAACATGGAGGATGTGTAAATGTGTAAAGCCCCAGTTTGGATAATGTGTCCTTCTCTACCGGGAGAGCAAACATTAACTACACGTGCAAATGGGAAACTAGGGTGGGATGGGGGGAGGTAAATGGGAGCTAGCTTTCAGCAGATCACTTTTATACAGCAGTTTGGCTTCAGAGTAGAATAAGGTAGCACTGTCTAGATTTCTAAACCATAGGTTAATAGACGAGTGAGTTCCATTTTTTTCCTCCTAAATTAGAAGCACTCCCCACCTGGACTGACTCTTGCATAGAACACTGTTACCAGAACAGACAAACTGTAATGTGTTATGTAAAAGCCGGTAGGCATCCTAGAAGCCTACTTACTCTTGGTGGAAACCTAGATTACATTCTAAACATACAGGAAAAATTACCTATTGGTATGTTTTCAGGAAAAAGATCAATTCAGTCTACCTTATGCTACTTGCACTTAGCCGCATAAGCCACCCAAAAGCAAGTACTATGTTCTTTAAAGGTCCCCAAAACATTGATACATTTACATATATACAAGTGTAAAATTGTGTAATGGCTACAAAAAGTTTAAAAATAATAATGTATATAATAGGAACAATGTAAGAGAACAAATTTTCAATATATAAGACAAAGCTTACTAAGAGGTCATCCAAGTCCTTAAAGAAACCATACGTGACCTTAAACACACTGTGACTGAAAGGGCAGGCCTGGATCCTCCAGTCTACACCTTGTTCTCCCATGTGACACCTCCTCACATGGGCTCACACCATTGTCTTTGCCACAGGCCCTCAGCAAGATTGACACTAAGCTTTTTAGACTTTGTGCTCCCAAAATGATAAGCCAAAGAAACTTATTTTTCTTTATACACAGCTTGCTTTGAGTACTTTACCACAATAATGAAAAATAATAGGCCAATGAACATGTATTTGAGGAGGGAGCTGGAATTTTCTTTTTCTATCCTAATTCTCAACCACTGCCAACCTAAGGCTCCAGCCTCTTCCTTCTCACCCATTCACTTCTTCCCAGGGCAAACAGAGTGACACAGCAGATGCATAAGCTTGCGAGCAGAAACAGACCTGTGTATCTTCACCCCAGCCCTCTTCTCTTACTTTCTTTTGTATTCTGCCTTCCTGGAGGGAGCATACAGCCCACTCCATCTGTACTGCAATTCACACACGTGTATGGGTGTGTGTATGTTTCAGGGGAATAAAGTTTATCGAATGAGTAATATTCTGACTTTCAGTCAAATCATTAGGAATCTGTTGCAGACAAAGTTAAACCATTCTTCCAGTGTCAGCATTTTAGAAATGAAAGTATGTGTCAGTCTCCATCTACCTGCTCTTTCCTGTCTGTTTCTTACCCAGCAGTGAAGTTGGGTGGAAGAAAAAGACTAAGCCCTGAAAAATAGAAAAGGAATGGAATTCCACCTGTAAAAGTAAGGGTTTTACTGATGACAGACCGATGTGACTTTGTATTGAGTAATGGTCCTTTTCTCTAGAGTCCTGCCTCATTTTTTAACTGTTACCAACTGGACTGCCGAGTTTGCAGTCATATTTTAAGTGGTATTTATAACTCCAGCAAGATAAACTGGCTTGCGACATCTTTGTTCACTGCCAGTGGCTCTTTGCAGATGGACCCCACCAGCCCTGTGGAGCCCTTGTGGGCATTAGGGGGGTGGGGCCCAGCAAACGTGCCAGTGTCAGTAAGCACACACGTCCTGCACCACAGTGCTTCAGGACCTGTCCTGCACCACAGAGATCATGCGTGTGATAAACCTTGACTCTCTCACAGCCAACTGTGATTGAGCACCTGTGTAAATACGACTCTTTAGAAAGCCCATAGGCTAAGAAGACAGAAGTCTTGGTTGAGAAGCATATAAGAAAACTTACCAAGTGCTCACATTCTTTCAGTTATTTATGTTTCTCAGGTAGAATTAAAAATGAGCGTAATCTCCCCCATCCCTCATCTTCTCCAATGAGGGTGCTTTTCCTTCTCCCGTTATCTACGACTGTGTCTCTTCAGCAGACGGAGACAACGCAGTGCTGCCATGATTCTGTGTTGCCTCGTTTCTGAGTTATACTTGCTCATCTCAACCTTTCCAGACCTTTTGTGTTCTTGAATGCCCAGGTGATATTCTTTCTCTTTCTTCAAACACTCTTGACTGTTTACACGTGTCCTCTTTCTTCCATGATCTCAGCATAACAAAGGTTCATTTATTATTCACTAATGTTTCTAAAATATTGGTTTTAATTTATCACCTTATACTCCTTACCTTCATCTCCTCCCTGCTAACAAATCACAGTGCTCTGTCGTTCTGAGAGCACTCTGTGGTTATTAGGTAGTTTATAATTTATAATTGAACATGTTATGAAGTAATGATATTCAGTTAAACTGTGAAAGCCAAAAAGAAAACTTTAATTTCACTGTGACTTCCCAAAACAATTTTTGTTTTCCTGTACTGTGTGATCTATTGTTCACTTGTCCCTGATCTCATTGTAAATAAACAGTGTTTGTGGCATTCTAAAATGTTTTATTTTTCTCTCTTAACAAATTATCATGAATAAGCATGTGTATCTATATAGTCCTCCAAATTATCCATTTAATTGATTGTATAATTTCCCAGCTTGCCAGTAGGCCACAATCATTATTATTTCTTTATTTGGGGGCATAAAGATTGTTTTTAGTTTTTTACCACAGTGTTATGCTTAGTTATTTTTTGGTCTTTTTAGAAAACTATTTTCTTTTTTGGTACCAGGAATTAAACTCAGGGCCTTGTGCTTACTAGGCAGGCAATGCATCACTGAACTACATCCCTGGCCCATGGTAAATGTTATTAAATGTAGAGTTTGTTATATTTTATTGTATTCTAAGGATAAATTCCCAGGATCTGATGAATGAATGCCATTGATTTTGACCCCACATAGTTGGAGCACTTTTATGACCTGAGATTGTTTATGTGTTCCTCATTTTTCCTTTGTTCAATAACATAATTTAGAAAAAACAGTTTTACTTACAAAAATTTTATTCCACATTCTAATGTCCAGTTTCTTTGAGAAAAGTGAAAATGCTGTTAGGATGTATGCTTTCCTCCTTAGAACCTCAGGGTACCACATACTGCTGCTACAAAACCACCCACATTTCGCGTTGGCTTACAGGGATAAAATTTTCATGTAGACAATTCTGTTACTGAAATAGTTTGTCTCTACACACAAGGAGAACACAACAGCGTGTCCAAGAATGACATGTTAGTTCCTGTCTTGCCTCCACCTGCAGTTCAGATTTTACTGTTTATTAAAAATGCAGGAAATTTTGTTGGAATTTATCATGAGCTTACCAAGCTACATTCCTTTACAGAAATCATCACAAACCATAAAACATGCAAGAACTGAAGCAGAGTATTTGGCACTCATAAAAACAGTTGTGATTTAAGAGACAGGAAATATAATTATGTGCTGCTGAAGTTCTTGTCCCTGCCGATGCAAGGGCACAGTAAACACAAAGCTTCCATCTTCTGCCTACACAGTACAAAGTCTTTCTGTAACTCACTGGTGAAATCTTAAGAATTAAGCCTTGAAAACTGCCTCTCCTCACCTAGCACTTTGTGAACGGCCGTATATGTGCGTGTTATTTTTAGCTGTGTGTCGTTAGATCGCTGAGTAAATGAACTAAGTGTTAGAAATGTCCATCTCCAGAATGCGTGGAATGTGCTGTTCCATTCTTCATATCCCAGTCTCTGGGTAATGGCTCTTCTCACTTCTGCTCATGAATCCACCTCCATATTCTGCAGTTTATAGATTAAAGGGGAAACTTTACCACTAACCACATACCTAGAAATACAAGTAGTGAGGGAAAGGAAAAGGAAGAGATGCAAGCAAGGATGGGGGCAGATGCACTGTCTTGTTTCTACAGTGGGTTCTGTGGCTGTAATGGGGATTAACAATTTTCATGCCTAGTTATTACTTCTCTGCATCCTTTTTTCTCCATTCAGCATCTCGGAAAGTCATTTCTTTGCCTCTTATGGTAATGTGAACATTCACTCTCAAAATTACAAGCTTTTTGTATTTACATTTGTAGCTTTTTAAAGTCAGCCCTTGTGAGCAGAGTGAAGCATGAGGTGGTTAGGGCATCACCTGGATTCAAACTCTGTCAACAGCACTTGTGGTTATCATCACTCAAGCCAACTTCAAGATCCTGCTTTTCATATAAGGTGTATAGTCCCCAAATTCTCATAGTGTAATTCAGATTTCATTTTTTGGAAATATTATCTGTGCCATGGTAGAAATGTCCCTTCCTTGCCATAGAAGAAATGTCCTTCACTTGGACACTTACTTGACTTGTGAACCAGAAGAGTTCTAAGTATGAGATCAAGAGACAAGTATTTTGAATTAAAGTATCTAAATTTAACATCAAGAGATACTATCTACATCTTTTATCTTTGGGATCCTATATGTGGTATTCTGATTGTGGGTGGAAGGACATACTGTATACCATAGGCTATTGGTTCAGGCATATATTTATGGTACAGGATATTACTAGGACTCTGTAACATAGTTTACCCTACCTGGGACTATATCCACTTCAGTGATCTCTCTTAATAATCATCAGTATGACTACTTTTGGATGCTGAGGTACATAATTACACCAACCATCACTTTTAACTTCAAATAGAGCTTAGGAAGTCGAGTCCAGTTATTGTTGAAGACTTGTCTGAAAGATTTAAAGTTGAGCTGTAAGTTAAGCCTTGACAAATCGTTTACTACACTAAGGGAGATAGAGGCAGCTGTGCTCCAAGCTGATGGACTAGAATATGCATAGAGCTTGTGCTGGGAGAAAGGCCAGTAGATTTGAGATACTAACAGTGAATAACAGTAGTATAATGAAGCCACAGAAACGGAGGGGAAAGTATGAAATAAGGGTACTGGTATGAGTAAAGACCCGAGCACAGAAAGCTTTATAAACAATAGTAGGTACTTTTGGTGTTTATCCTAAGAAATATGGGAAGCTATGAAATGTTTTGAAAAGTCATGTGTTGAAATAGCACAAAGAAAGGAAAATGGTTTGATATAAGCAGATTTGATCTATAAAACTCACTCTAGCTGTGGCATGGAGAACATATTGTTAAAGGTTCCAAAAAGGAATGGGGAGACTAGTTGGAGGGGGCTTCAGCAAAAGTATGAGGAAAACTGATGGTAGATGAGTGGCAATGAAGACTAGGAGGAGTTATATAGAATTCAAGAATATTTTCAAACTATAAATGAAGACATAGAAGTAAATGGAATTAACTACAAAGGGAGCATGGACTGAAATGAGGAATGTAAGCATTTAATAGTGGAGAAGAAGGGATTAAACTTGTGATAGAGGCCGATACAAAGATTATGCAGTGATGGGAGGAAAGGAGGAGAGACTTACTGTGGAAGACAGGGAAGGCGAGGTTTTGAGCAATGGGCATTGCCAATGCTATGAAGCACTAGTGAGTGGGAAGGTAGGAGGGTAGAAAAATACTGCTTGGATTTTGAGCATAGAAGCGTTAATCATCCTTAGTAAAAGCTATTCCCTAAATTTAAATACACAGTCCTATACAAAACAGTGATTCTCAGAATAGAGGTAAGTTCTTTTTTCAAACACTTAAAATGTGAATAGATATTTTGATAATAAAAAAATATGGAGGCACTAAGGAATTTTGGTTATTTCCTTCCTTTCTTGGAAAGTCATGTACTTCACTGTGCCACCTTGCTTGTAAGAAGTGTGAAAATGAATAGACTTACTGCATTATGTTTAAACTAATTCCCTTAAGAGAGATATTCAAGATTTAACCTCTGCCTAACGGCCTTGCCAGTTGTTACTCTCCAAGCCTCGTTCCCCCATCCTCATTCTCAACTATTGGTATTTCTCCCAAATGCCCACTGTTTCTATCTCATGTCTTTTGTGTAGGGAGCTCCGTGAGCTTGGACCATCTTTGCACTCACTTTCCATGTAACTGTCTTTAGGTAGAAAATGTGTATGCTAGAAATCTTTCCTTGAATCACTCTAGCCTTGTGTTAGGCATTGACGATTATCCATTTTCCTATCTGTGCTCAGGATACTTCACTTCCTATTTGCTTGTCATCTCACTCACTGGACCTTAGTCCTCTGGAAACAATGAAATGTGCCTTCTTTATTGCTATTTCCCCAGCACCAGCAGGGGTTGACCAGTACACACATTGGAGAATGAGCTGTAAATGCAGCCTCCTTTCTCCTGGATGACAGAGGGAACCAATTGTTATGGATGCTGCATCAAGTACCTCAGACCAAAAGCTTTCGATGAAGTCCAACACATGTTCATGATAAAACTCCTTCAGAAACTCCGAATACACAGTGTCTACCTCAACCTTATAAAGGCCATCTATGACAAACCAACAGCCAACATTATACTAAATGGACAAAAACTGAAAGCTTTCACTTTAAAATCAGAAACAAGACAAGGATGTCCACTATCACCACTCCTTTTCAATATAGTTCTGGAAACACTAGCCAGGGCAATCAGACAAGAGAGAGAAATAAAAGGCATAAAGATAGGAAAGGAAGAAGTTAAATGATCACTATTTGTAGATGACATGATACTCTATATAGAAGACCCAAAAATCTCCATCAAAAGACTACTAGAGGTAAAAAACAAATTCAGCAGTGTAGCTTGATACATAGTCAGTGCTCAAAAATCAATAGCATTCCTGTACACAAACAAAAAACTCACCAAGAGAGAAATTATGGAAATATCGCCCTTTACAATAACATGTAAAAAAAATGAAATACTTAGGAATCAACCTAACTAAAAATGTAAACGACCTATATGCTGAAAATTATACTACACTGAAAAAGGAGATTGAAGAGGATATTAGAAAATGGAAGGATATTCCTTGCTCTTGGCTAGGAAGAACCAACATGGTGAAAATGGCCATACTCCTAAAACTGTTATACAGATTTAATGCAATCCCAATCAAAATACCATTGACATACCTCACAGATCTAGAGAAAATACTCCTAAAATTCATTTGGAAACAAAAGAAACCTAGAATAGCAAAGGCAATTCTGGGCAACAAAGGCAAGGTAGGAGGCATCTCAATTCCTAACTTGAAACAGTACTATAATGCCACAGTGATAAAATCTGCATGGTACTGGCAAAGAAATAGACCTGAGGATCAGTGGAACAGATTGGAAGATGCAAGCACAACTACAAAGACATTCAGCCACCTGATATTTGACAAAGGGGCAAAATATGTCCGATGGAAGAAAGATAGCCTTTTTAATAAATGGTGCTGGAGGGCCAGGGGTTTAGCTCAGTGACGTAAGTGCCTGCTTGGCAAATACGAGGTCGTGAGTTTGATCCCCGGTATCAAAAAAAAAAAAAAAAAAAAAGGTGCTGGAAAAATTGGCTCTCCACATGCTGAAGACTGAAACTAGATCCATGCATATCACCATGCACAAAACTAAAGTCTAAATGGATCAAAGACCTAAATATTAAGACAGAAACACTAAATCTACTGGAAGACAAGGTAGGTAGAAGTCTTGGAGACATAAGGGTAAGCAGAGAATTTATGAACAAAATGCAAACTGCATGGGAAACACTTCAAAGAATCAACAAATGGGATCTCATATTATTGAAAAGTTTTTGCACTTCAAAGGAAATCACCAACAGAGTGAAAAAATCCACAGAGTGGGAAAGAATTTTAGCCAGCAATCCCTCAGACAAAGGACTTATATCCAAAACATATAAATAATTGAAAAACATCAAGCTCCCCAAATTCAAAGACCCTCTCCAAAAAAGGGCATCTGAGATGAACACACAGTTCTCACAGAAAGAGATACAAATGGCAGATAAATAATACATGAAGAAATGTTCACCATCACTGGCCATTTGACAAATGCAAATTAAAACAACATTGAGATTTCACTTCACTCCAGAAAGAATAACTGCCATCAAGAAATCAACTGATAACAAATGTTGGTGAGGCTGTGGGGAAAAAGGAACACTGCTCCACTGTTGGTGGGAATGTAGACTGGTGCAACCACTATGGAAATCCATAAGGAGAATTCTCAGAAGACTAGGATTGGAAGCCCCAATATGAGCTATCCCCCTCGTGCGTATTTTCCTAGAAGAACTGACAAATTCATATCACAGTGATATATGTGATATATGTACACCTATGTTCATAGCAGCACAATTTGTAATAGCTAAATCTTGAAAACAACCAAGATGCCCATCAACTACAGAGTGGATGAAAAAGATGTGGTATTTTTATACAATGGAATATTACTCAGCTATAAAATGGAGACAACTTGAGACTATCCTCATTAGTGAAATAAATAAGAATCATATTTATAAATATCACATTGTGTCTCTAGTGTAAAAAGTGGTAAGAACTATAAGAGTAATAAAACCCAAAATGTGTAATTGCTATTGCAAAAAAGAGAGGAAAAGAAAGTGCTCTAAGGGATATAACTGCATTTATGTTTGAGTGTGTAAAATGGGTGACCATATTGCTGAATCTTTGTTGGGTCTTTGAGCAGAACTGTTTGCAGTCTCACTGTTTGAATGTCTACTATGTAGCCTTTAATTTTGTAACTTGAACAACTACATCCAAGATGACAATATGTAATTTATCAACTAGTGATTTCTTAGTGTTTTTTTTCTTTTAGAATTCTTTTTTTCTCTTTAAATAAAATTTTAAAAAAATACATAATTGCTATTGTAAAAAAGAGAGGAAATAGGAGGTGCTATAAAAGATATAATTGCATGAATATTTAAGTGTGTAAGATTGATAATAATACCTCTAAGTTCTTGTTGGATTTTTGAACGGAGCTGTTTGCAGTCTCACTGCTTGAATGTCTACTTTGTATGCTATAATTTTGTAACTTGAACAACTATTTCTAAAAGGACGATATGTAATTTACCAACCAGTGATCTCTTACTGTTAATATTTTTTTAATTCTGTAATATTTCTACCTTTTTTTTCCTCTTTAAATAAATAAATAAATAAAAAGTACCTTGGGCCCTGGAAGAATTCACCAAATCAGTAAACCCTGCTGATGCTGAAAACTTATAACTGTATGTTTAATTTCTGAAACTGCTGTTCTACACACAGTAGATATGCTCACATGCACACCCTCACATGCACACATCCCTACTCACACACATACACATACAATACGCATGCCCTGTCATTTAGCATTTATTTCCATCTGCTAGCACCATTTGCCCCAGATCCTGATGGGTTGTTTCACACCCCTCATGTTCATCTTGATCTCTCTCTCTCTTCCCTTACAACATTTCCTGTACTCCATCCTCTGGGCCTTCTGGACTTTCATTTTGTTTTATTACTGCTACTTTTTTCCAGGCTGCTTGAAGCTCCTCTCAACAGATATTCAGTAGGAATCCTGAGGCTCACTTTGGCTGTGCAGATGTTACACAATGGCAATGTTCAATGCTTTTTTTTTTTTTTCCTACAGGGACTAGATGCATACAGCTTTTCACTGCTGGTTCTTTGTAATAGTACTGCACAGGCAAAATGTTAATCAATTATAGCAGCAGAACTAATTAAAAGGCATGCATTATACATCTTGTGGACACATTCTTCATTAGCATAAATTCTCAGCATTACACATTCATGTCAGAGAGAATTAAAAGGAGAAACTTAAAAATAAAAAAGGCATACATACAGAGACCTAGACACTTTTTTTAAACCCAAGACTTTTGCTAAGTATGTATCCTTGTAGATTCAGTAGGGCTGTGTGTGTGTGTATGCATGCATTGGTGTGACTTCAAAAGAAAATTAGTATGTTTCATCTTTATATTCTTTTAAAATCTAATCAGTTTTAAGATGATAAAGTTAATTCTCCCCAACAAAGCTTGAATAATATTATTCAGTGGGTGGGCTTCTAGAAATAGAATGGGCTATTAACCTAGTCTTTTCATAATATTCTCTAATAGCCATTTAATTATAAATAAGTCTGTTATATTAGTATTGCTGTTTGTTGTAGTCAGGGTTTGCAAGGAAAATAATTTAATACAGGATGCATAATTTATAGAACTATTTTATAATAGTTACCCACAGAGTCAAACACAAAAAAGTGCAGGAAATCTGTCCATACACTAAAGACCTAAAGAATCCAGCAGAGGGCTTGGATCCCATGGCAGTATCCTCCATGAATACAGCTGAGGACATAGAGCCCATGGCGATGCCCCCAAGAAGTCCAACAGGTGGCCTACAGTACATGATAATGAGTCATGCAAGTAGTTTCACCAATCTGCACTGGGAAGGCCCAAAGGCCAGGGGAAGAAGCTAGAGTCCTTGGCAGTAAGATGAAGGATTTGTGCCAGTAAGATGAGGGATCTGCATTGGAGCCAGGAAGCAACACTCAAGGTAAGGACCAGAGCTCCCTCGAACGGTACCACAGTCATCCACAGTGACAATGAGGTCTCAAGCTCCTCCAGTGATGAGAACAGCTGAGATCGTATCAGGAAGCAGCATGACTAAGCTTCTCCAGGAGATTGAACAGCACACTATATTCCTCTCTGGATTCAGGAAGCAAGGCTCAAAGTAAGGACCAGAGTGCCCCGAAAAGTTAAATACAGCCATTGTCAGCCACAACAAGGCCCTGAGCTCCTCTGATAATGAGAACAGTCAAGTTCATTATCAGGAAAGAAGCTCAGCAAGCTCCTCCAGGAGAACCCGTGGCAATAGGAGAAGCCATGGCAGCAGGAGAACCAACAGCACCAAGCCACAATAGTTAGGAGAACTCACAATGCAACTCTTCCCCAGGTCTCCTTTTTATGTTGTACCCAGCACCAGGCTGATTCAGTTCAGCTAGTTGTTACAAGTTGACCACCAGTTGTTAACCCACCACACTGTCATTTTTAACTCAGTTCTACTCCAGATACCAGACTGGTCAAGGAAGACAGGAATTGTTGTGGGGAAAAGACGACTTAGAATTTTCTTGTATTTCTGCTTAGTTATTTTATTTTTTCCTTAGGACAATCCATTGATTTAGGCTTATTGTGGCATACTGAGCCAAAAATTATCTTTACCAAGAGGTTCTTTGTGCATTAGCAATTCTCATAACTTGCTTTATAGTCACCTCCACAGAGAGGCCAGTTTGATAGTGGAAATGATGGTAAGGAAATGACCAGACAGCCTTTAGTCTCTGTGGCCCATAATGCAATGATTAGCATCTGAGTTTAGTTGTGAATATTCATAACATTTCTTAATTTTTTGCTGTCTTTCAAAACAAGATTCAAAAGCCTGAAATAACTAGCTATTTGCACTATTATAAGAATTTTCAATTTATTTCTCTCCTTCAATCCTTGGCTTCCAGTCTCTTCTCTCCAGGATAGTCCAGGTATAGTCAGACTACACTGCATTCCTGTGCAAAACCTTCAAATGCTTCCCATCATTCAGAGGAAAATTTGAAGTCCTCTAAGTAGCCTATCAGACTCTACCTGACTTGACCTTTTCTTAATTTCATTGTATCCACTGTCTCTCTTTTCTACTTTGGTCCAGTAACACTGTTGGCATTGGTGGTATGCTACAGCTATGTCAAGCTCATTCTTTTTTCTCAGAACCTTTGAAAATACTCTTCCCTCTTTCTGAAAATGTCTTTCCCAGATATAAACACGTTTTCTTATTCAGCCAAGTAGGTGTCTCCTTGTAAGGGAATCTCTTGTTGCAGAATTCAAAAGACTGATATGGCCATGGATAAATCAAGAGGCTTTGTTTATTAGGTGTCCACCTAGCTCGGTGGACTCCTGTCCAAAAGACTGAGTGTTGAACAAAAAAAAGACCCAAGGTTTTATACATGTGGCCAGAGGTCAGTCTTTTTAGTGGCATAAAGTGGGGTTACAGACTAAGACAGTTATGTAATGACAGTTCTGTAACCTTTCAAATCTTGTGAGCACAGGATGTCATAAACCTAGATATTGTGGATGCCACAGAGTGCTACAGGGCTCATTCTTCAGGACCATAATTGTCATTTTTATCAGGAATGGAGCAGAGGTCAGACTTGAAGGAAAACAGATCCTGGTGGGAACACGATGCCACAGGACTCTGTGTACAGGAATATAGTTGTTAACCTTATCTGTAACCTGACTGAGGTACGGACTTGTAGAGAGAGGAGTGGGGGTATGAAGTTTGGTCTTTTTCTTTGTTCTGCTTTACTCTGACTACCCTATCTAGAATATAAGGTAGCACTTATAGTTACCAGATATCATGCTGGGTACTTATTTTCTCTCTTCTCTATCAAAAATACAATTTCCTTATTGTTAGATTTATTAATCTGTTTCAGTGTTTGTGTAGTAGTCCAGAAGAGGATGCAACACGTTGAACATGTTTGTTATGTATTAACTGACTAAAAACCGAATGAGTCTTCCTGCTTAGAGTTAATGGAGAAGCGGAATTTGTATTTGAACAGTTATTAAACTGTAAGGAACTGGTTAGACATTCAGTGTATGAACTTGAGAGGAACTTACACACGATGGTGAAAATACTGCAAACAAAGGATCTAGTGTCATTGTAGGACAATTGTGTAAGGTCAAGTGGGGTTTATGTGTGCTTCACATTAAAGGACAGAGCGTCAATCTTATTTAGATATATTTCTAATGTAGCTTATGAGAATTCAGGGAAAAGAACCCTTTTGTACCCTATTTGTAAGTTGATAATTTTCTGGTCATTTGTTTATCACTATTTACCAAGAGCATACAAAAGTTGTATTAATGTTGAACCACAAAGTGTACTTTCAATAATTTAACTTATAGAAATAATTATAAGGCTGAACAAAACTTATTTCCAATATTTTCTAGTACACGATCATTTATAATAAGCAATAATATTGAAAACAACCTATCCAACAACAAGTTAGATAAATTATAGTACAATGAATAGAATTCTGTGTCAATAGGATGGAGTCACAGTAAAATGCTAAATGAAAAAGAAGTGCATGAAACTATATGGACCTACTAAGTATAAATATATTTACATCTTACCTACTAAATATACATATATATGCATATAATGGTTCATGGTGCTTTAACCACCTAAGTGTTGATAATTGCTATTTCCTCATCCTGGAGTTACTGAAAAATTATTTTTGGTTTTTTCTTTGTTTTCCCAATAGTTCTGTTTTATATATACACACTATATATATTTTATAATGTATATATATAAATACACTATCCATATTCCATTTTATATATACACACTACATATATTTTTAATATGTACACATATATAGATACATACATACTACTATATATATCTATGTAATTAAAATATACAGGAATAAATTCCACAAAAAGTGAGCAATGCATTGAAAATCTTTATGTTGATAAGGTCCTATTCCTTGTGTGCCAATGAACTTCATCATGATGTACCCTGCCTTTCTGGTTCATGCTCACAGTCACCCAGTGTGTACTAACTGAGCCCCTGTGGTATACAGTGGTGTTTGTTCAGCACCTTCACTGTGGGGACGTCAGTCTTACATGGCTCACCACTGTAAGAATTTCCACAAAACACAGGAGAAGCTCTTTTGTATATTCCTTTATTTGAGGATATTTCCAAATGCCAAAGTGTCTGTATGAGCCCAATCCCAAAGTTTTTCATGCTAGAGACAGTCTGTTGGAAGGAGACATTTTCTCCAGGAAAGCTGCCCTTTGGTAGGACAACTGAGCTTGTTTTTTCTGACCTCTCTTCTTCATTCTGTCACCCCTTTGCATGGCCTAGCTTCCTTTCACAAAGCTGAGGCGCTGACCTTGTTTTCCACCTCAATAAGTTGACCAAGACTGGGTAGAAAACATGGCTTGCTAATGACTTCAAGACAGAGAAATGCTAAGGAAAGATTGTGGCTCTTTATGTCCTCAGGTGTCCCATGCAGTGCAGGACCACAGTGTCGGACATTAGGCGACAGAGAGGGCAATTGCTAAGTTATCGAGAGGATAATACATAAAGATGGCAAATATCTGCTTATTTGTTTCTAATATAATGAAAGCTCCCAAGAGCAAGCCATTGTTTCTAGATTTCTCTATATAGTGACCCAGCAACCTGTGAAAAGGTAAGGAATTTGAGAAGGGTATTGTGCATATAATAACTGACAAATGAAAGCACACTGTGGCAACACGACGGAGAGAGGAGCATGAATCATGCTGCACTGTAAGGACTGTGAAAGTGTGCAAGGACAGCCAGCTTTGTCTCTGCTTAACACACACTTTTAATTGAGAATTGCACTAAACTTTCCGTGTTGGAATTACTCCATGCCTTCCTGCGTTCTGCTCCTGAATGAGTGGTTTCCAGAGGCAGGCTCAGAGTGCTTCATTCAACAGAAGCAGGCCACAGCTGTCAATCATCTTTCCTTTCCTGTAGGTTGGTATTTATCCTCCAGGGGAGATGGTTGACAATTGGGCTAGAGTTGCTACATGTCCATCTACGTCACTAACCTTTTGGAATAGCGAGAAGTCTATCTTGTCTGTCTGTCTGTCTGTCTCTCTTTCTGTCCCCCTCCATCCCTTTTCTTATTTCACAATTAGGAGAAACTTTTAGCTTTACTCAATGATCCTAATTAGTGAAACATTCTCCTCTGTTACAGTTATACCAAGATTTAAAGCCCTTCTCTAAGAAACTGAAGTTCTGAGAATGGACAGAAATGATTCCTGTAAAAAGCAAATGTGGTTTCCTCTATCTAGCGGCACAACCAAATTTTAATCTTTTACTTCAGTACCTGGAAAATCTCATTCTCATCAAGAAAAATATGTCAGAAGAAAAACAGACCACTATGTTGTAGTAGGGTTATATAACCAATTTACCAAGATGCTAAAAGACTGGGCTTTATAAACATGAATGTAGAAGTTTTTTGAAGGTAGGTAGGAGTAACAGCATTTCCCTTGCAGTAGAATCAGGAGATGATTGTTTCAGGTGAAGAAAAATATCTCTTTGCCTTTTAAAACAATCGATAAGTTTTTGTGAGAAGGCAATCAAATAGTATTCTGTAACAGAATTTAGGTTTTAATTAATATTAAATTAAAGTTACATCTCTTGTTAGGTCTATGTTAATAGTAGGAGAGTTTATATGAATGGATGTTATTGTGAAGGACACCAGAGGAATGAATACAAGAATGGGAGATAAATCTCAACTGATAGCAAAGGGAGCTTTGGAAGCTGAGTGACATACAGCACCAGTAATTAGAAGACTGTAATGACTGCCAGGTTTGACCTGGGGGCAGCTTGGAATAATGGAAAGGGGTGGGTTTGGGGATTACAGAGAGCTCTAGTTAAAAATCCTGCATGATAAAAGTAGTGCTACCCTGTAGGCACACTGGGAAGATTAATAGGTCTGCTTTTGCTCTGTGCCAAATATGGAATATAAATTTCAAAAAGGACCATATAGACTAGTCAGAGTAAGAGTGATTAAAAAAAAAACTTTAAAACTCTCATAATGATCACTATAGATTTTTTAAGGGCACTTTTCTGAGGATATGATTAAGAGAGTAAAAAGGTTGTTTCTGCTTGGGAAGCGAAAGTTATTTTGATGGAACTTCCAAGGGTTTCTGGGATGTTTAATGGAGAGAACATTTAAGGAAAACAGGAGAAATGGAAGAAAGGGAAAGAAACAAAGAAAAGAGTAGGAGCAAGAAAGGTCATGGAAGTGATAATAAAGCATTTTGCATCTCTGTTTTAAAATGTGTGTTCATGTTTTGAAAAGGCCGAAATGTATCCTATTAAAATAATATATTGTTATTATTATTGCCTTCAAAACATGAGAATATCAAATTCTTTTCCCTTGATCCTTTGCAGTTTATAAATTTTCTATTTTGAGGAAGTATATGTTTTATAATTAGAAAAAAATCAAATGGCAAGGGATCCCGCTTAATTAATTCAATATTGTCTTCATGGCCCAAACATCACTTCAAAAAAGTAATTTTGAGGAGCCAGTGTTTTAAAGTATACACATAGGATGTGAGAGATTTAGAAATTCAAGTTCCAGGCTCAGAAATTACCAGAACTAAGGTAAACCAGTATCCTCAACTCCTATGATGTTCATAAAAGGCAGTGGACAGAGTGTTCTATATGAGAGAGGTAAGTCGGTATACATAAGTCTAACCTTTGACAAAAGAAAGTGTTTTCCCTAAAAACCCTGACTTTTCCCCAGTTTCCAGAATTTTGATTCCAGTGTGTGCTATGAAATATTTGTGGAATAGAATTTAGAAAGACTTTGTTCCACTGGGAACTTTAGGGTGTGTGAGAGCATTTGAAAAATGCTGACCTATACCACTTGAGCTAAAAGCTTGGTTCTCTATCTGCTCACCAGTGGTAATAGCTGTAAGAGAACTTGTGGGCATTTTTAAAATATTTTATTTTATTTTATTTTTTATTTAAACAGAAACAAAAGCATGTAAAGGGTAGAGATAATACAGAATTTCAAAAAAAAGATAATAAGAAATCACTAATTAATAAATTACACATTGTCCTCTTAGAAATAGTTGTTCAAGTTACAAAATTAAAGCATACAAAGTAGATAGTCAAACAGTGAGAGTGTAAACAGCTACACATGCATGAATCTCTACATGTATTTCTATCCTTTCTGTATTAGAGGGAAAAAACAAAACTTTGCAAGACAAAACAAAACAAATTCCTATAAAAACATGAAACAAAAACTCATATAAAACCACAGTACAAGGTGATCTACAATGATTGCTGTATTGTTTCTTATCTTCAATAGAATTATCTATATCATCAGGCACAAATAATTATAGCAGTATAATTGAGTAAAGCAGTAAATAACAATATTAGTAAAATAAAACATTGTAGACAGTATAAAACTTCAAAGGCAGGTAATAAGCAAACCATAGTGGATATTCTAGTGAATCTAGTCATCTTAAGTGCAGTTGCCTATACTCTCAGACTTGATACTATCTACCATAACAGCTTTGAATAAAATCTATCAATACAAAACAGTGATCTAACAAACCAGATTCGATTACAATCAGTCGTGGTAAAACAGTATAGGTTTTACAGAGATTTAGATTAAGCTAATAGGAAATTAAGGATGATTACCATACTATATCCTGTTATTTTTGGGATAACAGTCTGTGCCCTCAAATCTAGTACAGGTAGAATGACTGGAACAGAATAGAATACATCTAAGCAGAGTAGTGTGAGTAATGTGGATTTTAAATCCTGGTGCACTATTAACAATATAGTGTATCAAGGCCATCTATGTTAGAGATTCTAGTTATCCTTCTCTGCCTCATTTCTGCTATGCTATTTTTCTGCCTTTGTTTGTCTAGTTTTCTCCTTCATTGTAGTGACTGCCCCACTGATTGAGGCCTTTCTGCCACTGTTGCTAAAATCCTGGTATTTTTTTTCCTCTCTCTCTAGAATGTCCTTCAGTATTCTCTGTAGGGTTGGATTGGTGGTCACAAATTCCCCAGTT
>PVLA01007702.1:0-73573 GCA_004027455.1 Hydrochoerus hydrochaeris | reverse complement strand
AGGCTGTAGGTTATTTTCTTTCAGGGTTTGAAATACTTCCCTCCAAGCTCTTCTTGATCTGATGGTCTGTGTCAAGAAGTCAGCCATGATTCTGATGGGCTTACCTTTATAGGTAATCTGTTTCTTTTCTCTGATGGCTTTTAATATTCTGTTTTTATATTGAATTTCTGGTATTGATTATTATATGCCTGGGTGTAGATCTGTTTTGGTTGTAGGTGGCTGGAGTTCTGTATGCCTCACATAACTGAATGTCATTTTCTTTTCCCATGCTTGGGAAGTTTTCCTTAATTATTTCTGTGAATAGCCTTTGTAATTCATCTGTATGTATTCCTGCTTCTTCATTCACATTTCTTATTCTTAAATTGTAGATTCTCTTGTCATCTTCTAGCCTTTGTATTGTTACTGCTTGTTTCCTTGTTATTTTTAAGAGATCTTTCCTTTCATGATAACACACTGCAAACTTGTCTTCAAGTTTTGATGGTATATTCTTAGTTTCTTTTAAGGAGTTTTGTCAGCTTTCAATGGAGTTTTTAATTTCCTGGTAGTCTCTTTGAATCTGCTTCATGTATTCTATATTTTCTTTATATTCTTTATCGAATGTTTCTCTCTTTTTTTTGTGTGTTCCTCCCTTCCATCTGTATCATCCTGAGAGATGCTTCCTGAGAGCATTTCTTTTATTACTCTATTCATATCTTGCTTTACCTGTTTTAATATTTCAGTTTTGAGCTTGTCTACAAGTTTCCGAAGATATCTCTTAATGTCCACCGAAGCCATGTCTGATGTTGCCTGTTTGCCGCCCTCAGTCTCCCTTGTTTTTCTCTCTTTTGGATCAGTGCTCTCAGGGTTCTGGGCTGGGGCCCTCCTCCTGCCTCTCTTTCCTGTCATGGCCCTGGCTTCCTCCACACAGGTTACAGTGCAGGTCCCTGCCCCCTTCCCTGCTGGCCTCGTTTCCTCCAAAGCACACTGGTGAGGGAACTCCACCTTCTCCTGCCTGCTCTTGTCACTGAGGCCCAGTCCAAGCAAATCCCATGAATCTGCTCTGGGGAGGGAGCAACCAACTGAAGTCACTGCCGCTCCCAGTTCAGGTTCCTCCAGGCTTCCAACATGTCGCCCATTTGCTTGTGCCCTTCCCGTGGGGAGGGGTCTCACTCCCAGCACTGACCATGGATTAATAAAAGTCCCTTCACTGGCTCCACTCTCTGTTGGGCTCACCAGCCCCCGACTTCAGTGCTGCTGTGGTTCCTGTGAGTGGCAGTGGGAACTAGTTTGGGCAGCTCTGCACGCCGGCGTGCATTCAAGCTGGCATAAACTTGGTGGGTCACTGTGAAAACACTGTGTTCTGTATTTTTTAGCTGTTTCAGTTGTAGTCCCGAAGTATTTGATGAGGTTTTTTATGTTTTAATTTCTTCCTGTGTCAAGAGGATCCATCTCCCTCTGTCTGGGTCTCTCCAGGGTGTTTTATTCTGCCACTGAGTTGTTTCTCCTGGGATGCTTTGTATTTTATTGCTCACTGATCAGCCATCTTGACTTCTCTGACTTGTGGACATTTTAAGGAACTTGTTTCACACAGTTATCTTTTTCAAACAGACAGTTTGGGTTGCAACATTTCAATCACTGTGGAATTTAAGGACTAGCAATCTCAGTAAACCAGTGAAGACTATGGTTCTTTTTTAGATAATAACACATTGAATAACATGTCCACACCAGTGTAAATAAGTGAATGGCCCAATAGCCTTGCTCACATGAATGAGATTCCCTGCATATAGATAATGATACAACTAACTATGACTGTGAGCTCATGAAAAGAAGGGAAATACTGTTGTAGCAAAAAATGCCCCTATCCAGTCTTTTAGTTATCCAGGTAACAGTTCCTGTTACAAGCTTCTGTTACTTTTGTCTCCTAAAAATGACTGGTCATTGTGTTGCATAGCTGGTCATTATGAAGTATATAAACCAATTCCCAATTGACAAGCCATTCTGTCTCTCTTTTTCCTTCTTGTTTATCCCATATGAGCCCTAGACCACCAGAGGTCAGGGACTGTCATTTTGAGGAACAACTGATTCCTAGTCAGTGCCCATCCAATGTTAAATTTGCCTCCAAATCCTGGGTGAGATTTTGGCATTCCTCTTTGCCATTGCATCTGGTGTGTCACCTGGAAAGACTGACCATGCTGACCTCTTTGGTCTCTTGTCATGGCCCTTCCAGATGGAGCAAGGACCTCTCCAGGTCCCAAAAGGAAGGTGTGTCCTTGAGATTTCTTGTGTCTCCTTGGAGGTCTGGAGGAGGACTCCTGGCTCCCTACTTGAGTGGCTCACATTGGACCCCAAAGGGAGAAAGATATAGTCTGTCTGTCTGCTTACCTGCTTGCCTGCCTGATTCCAGTAAAGCCCCCAAGGACCCCAATTAGTCTGTCTGTCAGTCCTGCTCAGCTCAAGCAGAAGGGGAGTCTGATGAACTCTTGTTAGGAATACCCTCAAGGGAAGTGGGGATGGGGTGTTTTACTTCTCAGTGCCTGTGGAATGAATGTGTGAGTGAGGACAGTGTAAGCAATAGGCTGCTCCATTGGTGCACCAAGACTGGGAACTCAATGGTGGATCAAAGGCTGGATTTCTGAAATTTTAGAGGTAGTTATTATGCACCTTGGTTATATGTGTATGTAGGACTGTCAACATGTATAGCTGGTCTTTTAGCTAACCTTCTGTGGAGCTAGTTACAAGCTGTTTCTGTAGGGTTATGTTTTATTTTTTCAACTGTTTTAGAGCTTGTAGCCTGTATGCTGTGTGTAGTTTTTGTTTAGTTATCTCTGCTACAAATGCAGGCACCTTGTTGCTGCTGATGGTTAAGTGTAGGGCATATCTAGGGATGATTTTTTTACAGAAGGACCCTATAAACTTCTGTTGTCTTCTCAGTTTGGGTTGGGAATGGGAAGTCAGGGCAAGTGATACAGATGCTGAGGCCTGAGCTGGCTGCAGGGTTATAGGTGCCAGCACAGGGGCTCGAACTTACAGAACATATGGTAGGGGCAGGTATGGTGGCTGGGTTTGATGTTTCTAGTCAATTGGATCTCTGGAGTTAAAAGAGCCCATTCAGACAATTGCTGAAGGATTTACCTTAACAGCTCCTTCAGGGCTCATTATGAAGAGGGATGCCCTCAAAGCCCTGCCCTCATCGCTATGGATGCTGAGCAGTCTATGCATGGCTAAGCCTGAGGACATCATTCACAGGACTGCTCCATACCTATTACCCTTGATTTTTGTGTCTTTTCAGGCTGCTTACCCCAGTCCTTGCTTCCTTGTTCCTCCTTTTAGCTGTGGGTTTTTGCCTTAAATCCAACAGAATAGAACAATCAATCAAACACTTGACCAAGATTTGTCAAGTGTCCAAGACACATTTGCGAGTCTCCTAGATCAGATTAACTCTTTCATCCCCTTGTCAGAGCCAATTTAGGGAGAAACCCTATAAAAAAGGAAACAAACTGCAAACTCCTGATGAAAAAGCTTCCAGTCTTGGGAACCTTGGCTGGGCCCATCTGAGGACCACTGACAGCCCTAATGTTACTGCTTCTAGCTGGGCCTTCACTCAAAGATCACACATAACATGTGTAGCAAAGATTTCCTGGGGAAACTAAGAGAGGGGGGACATGTCACAGAAAATGCCCCTCAACCAGTCTGTTAGTTACCCAGGAAACAGTTCCTGTTACAAGTTGCTGTTACTTCCATCTTCTAGAAATGGCTGGTCACTGTGATACATAACTGGTCACTACGATTCACATTATAATAACCAACCCCCAACTGACCAGCCATTCTCCCTTTGTCCTTTCTGCTTGCTCATCCCATGTAAGCCCTAGATCACCAGAGGTCAGGGCCTGATATTTCAAGGAACAATTGCTTTCTAGTCAGTGCCCACCCAACATTAAATAAATCTGCCTCCAAATCCTGGGCGTCATCTCAGTGTTTCTGTTTGCCATAGCACTCATGTCTTTTCTCATTTATAGTACTTTATTCAGTAGATGAGATGAGAGGCATAATAAAAGAAAGATTCAATGTTTTTGAGGAATGTCAGATAAAGGAATAGTATTCCAGAAAAGTGATAATGTTAAATAATGAAAAATTTAAGTGATTATGATTTTTGAGAAGTGATAATATAGCCCCAGGGAAATGTTCAGAGAAATTAAAGGACATGGCTGCTTAAGGACTGTAGTGATATAGAATGAAAAGTCAGGTAATTACAGAGAATTAGTGACAACTAGCTCAGTCTTGGAGAGTCATGGGAAAGCAAAGAAAGAAGATAAATGAAGAACATTTACTAGTTGTTGAAAATCATTTTCTATTCCATCTTTACTTGTTGATACGGATTTCTCTAATTTGTCTCCTGAGCATTATATATGATCTCTCATACTCACTGTAGGTAAGTGATCAATGTGCAGAAACTATCTGCTATGGACTGAATTGTGCTTTCCTAAGTTTATACCCGAACTGTCTATGTATCTGGAAACAGGGCTGTTAGGAGATAATTCAGGCTAAAAGACATCATAAAAATAGGGTACTAAAGTAATAGAGTTGCTATTTTTATAAAAAGAGGAAGATACGTGTGTGCATGCGTGTGTGTGTGCACTTATGCATTCCTCTACTGAGAAAACATTATGTGAGGCCTCAGAGAGAAGGCAGCACACAGGGAAGAGAGCCTATCTAGACACCGAGCATGTTGTACCTAGTTCTTAGACTCACTGGCCTTCGGCGCTGAGAGAAAATTAATTTCCGTTGTTTAAGTTACCGCTGTGTAGTACTTTGTATGGCAGCTAGAGCTAAGACACTAACAATGTTATGGGCTTTGATGGGCGGGGTGGTTGTTGTTTCCCTGGGCAGAATGTTGGCCCAAAGGATTTTTTAAAATTAAGCCCAGTTTTTTTTTTTTTAAAAAAATCTCATTTCTTGCAGTTTCCTGTCAGAAATAACATCCCTTGACCATTTTCCCATCCCTTGTGGTGATATTTAACACATACACATATGCCTGTGTGAGTAAAGATAAAGTTACCCTATACCTTGAAAGGCTCAGCTATTTCTTCACACCCACTATTCTTCACCTATGAGGCCAGATTTAGCCTTGAATGGAATAGTCAGAATGGAGATAATTTTAAAAATTATCTCAATTCTAAGTCTTGAACAGTTTTAGTTTACTGCAGCTTAGATATTCAAGGACTAGGATTCCAATGAATATAGGCTTCTATTAAAATATATAATTAATAATCCAAAGTAGTAATGGAATAAAAAAGATAAACATAAGTATCATTTTAGGACATTCAAAAACCAAATACATTTTATAGGAAAGTATTTTATTTTTGTGTCTCAACATATGGAATTCGTAACCTTATTTTCTGATAAGACAATTCAAACATACAAATCAATTACAACAATGTGGTTTTCAGCCCCCTCCTCCCACCCCTATAATTTAAAACAACTGACAAATTTGAAGGACACCAAGACAATAGGGCTTAAACAATGTGGCAGTTAACATGGCCATCTAAGAAAATAATTACAATAGTTCTTCAAAAGAATTTGTCCCTTGAGCAAAACAGACTGAATGAAAAGAATCATCATGAAATGAGGATTATAGTTTTCCTTCCAGTAAAAGGAAAAAGGGATGTATGTTAAAACAATGGTACAGAAAACTAGGGAGTCAGAATGAAACTAACAGAAAGCCCCAGATAAAACAAACAAACAAACAAATGAAAACAAAAACAGAAAAACAAACCTCCAATGAAATGCTTCCTCTTGAAGATATCCTTTAAAACTCTTGTTTCATATTGAAATGAACATTTCCCCTAGCCCTAGTGCCTAGAAATGAATTACTTATGTACTTTGTTAAAATTAATAGTTTTTCCAAACCAGCATCTCCCAAAGAGAGGGGAGAATTTGTTATTAATTTTGTAGAAGTCTGTGATTTTAAAGATAAACCAGCCAACTGATGGCCAGTATCATTTTAGTCTCCAGTCTCAAGAAGAAGATGTCTACCAAAGTAGACCTGGAGCTCCCAGGGGAGAGGAGTTCACACTCACTAATTCATTCTGAATCCTGTAGCACCTTTATATTGTGTCCCCAACTTTGTGTCATTCCCCCGTGCTTTTCACAGTATGCCTCACAGCACCCTTGTGAGGTAGGTAGTGTTATGGTCATTTTGAGAGACAGGGATGTAGAAATGTTCAGTCGCTTACCCATAGAGAAACACGAATCTAGTGACAGAGCCTTGGGGACTCTTACTCTAGATTCTTGTCTTTTTAGTACTTTACCATTCTGACTCCCTGAGAGTGGATCATTAAAGTGAGTAGGTCCTCATTGCCAGAATCATGCCTGGTCAGTTGGACACTAAGGCCCATCTCTAAACTATATGGTTTGTATGATAGAATGAGAAATGGGGCATGAGCAATATGGAAGTCAAAGAGTTAATATGGATTAAAGTTTGAAGCACATTTTGATAGCTTTATTTACTGATGTGCTATTAAATTACTATGATCATGGGTATTCAATAGGTATTACATGATTTAATAATCGAATGAATGAATGGATATTATGCTTGGATATGTGGAAAATTAAATTTTCTCCATCTTTTAAAATAAAAGCTAGAAAAATCTGATGTACAATTTTTAATTAAAAATGAGTAGTTTCCTGAATTTTCTGTATGTATTTGAGCTAACGTTGGCAGTATTTATTTAAAAGTGTATAAATACTAAGACATTTAAAATGTTTTTCAATACAGAATTTGTTTACTTACTGGTTTGGAACCGAAACCATGAAGATTACTGTGAGAGGCAGTGCCACAAACACAGACACCACCCATTTTCCAATACAATTAAAGTCTCGGTACACTTATTTGTTTTTTTGTCATTCATCCAAAAATCTAGGCTCTCTGGTTCTTATCAAATGCTATTCTGAAAAGACACTGAACTACCTAAACAATGGAAGGTCTTCTCTGCACTTAGCAGCCAGCATTCATTTTTGAGTCATTTTCCATTTCTGTGAACCTAATTTTCTTTCTTTCTTTCATTCCAGAAGACTCAGGGCAAAAACAAACAAACAAACGACCAAAAAAACCAACCAACCAACCAAACAACCAAACAAACCCCAGTGCTTTTATATTGGAGTCAAACCTATATTAATATCAGCAACTTTCTTAAAGCACTGCCATGGAGGGCTCTTCATACCACTAAAGTACAGGCAACTGGACTGCTAACACAGAAGAGCTTATATAAATCCAGTGCTGGAGCTGGTAGTCTCTTTGCATTACACATTTAGTCTAGGTCCAGTGAATTTATTCCCTGTAGCATGTTTAAGCAGATATACTGTGAACCATAAGAATTCCAGATGCCATAGAATGAGTTTGTATGGGTGTGTGTTTAAAGAAGTATTTACTTAACTTTCACAAGAGCTCTGTATGTATATAATGAATGTAAACTATTAGTCTTTTATACATGTAGCTAATAGCCATGGCTAAAGGAATAGATTAGATGTAGTAAATTGCTTCTGTGCTGCAGTACTAGAATGTGCAATCTCTTGTGCTAAGGAATAAGATGACTAAATGAGGCTATGTTTAGAAAAAGGGTTGCCTTAGAGGGAGATCTGGTAAATAGATTCATCTCCTAATATAAAAATAAAAATAATAAAATTATTCAGTATAGATGTAGCTTTTGCAATCACAAACAGGATTTAGGTTTTTCAATCAAAGAGGTAATTAGTCTATTAGCATATTAGACTAGTAGACTCTCCTTGGCTTTTCAAATCTCAGATACTAACTTCTGAATGATGAGTTGTATTCTTTGTTTTCACTATTGGTGTTCAAACAGAGAAGACCATATATCTTCCATCTGCCAGTTCATCTTCCTTATCTTTTCTGTGGATGGTACTCATAGAATAAAACTTTATTTGTGTGTGTATGTGTATCTGGCATTAAAATATATGTACTATTCAGAGAGATTACTGACATGTTCTGATTTACTAAGTTCAGAGTATTGTGGAATGAGTATGAGTATTGGCTGCATAGCTATAACAAATCCTCCCAAATCCATTATTTTTTTATAGAAGGTCACAAGTTTTGCATTAGCTATTTATAATAGTTGATAGTGAAAGGCACTAGAGTGACAAGCCCTAGAAGCCAATGTCTCATATTTTTCACAGAATAGTGGTAGAAATTTAGGTGAGTTTTTGCTCAGGTTTAACTATCTTCTCATCAATTTGACTTATGGTCATGAATCTTTATGTCTTGTATTTTGAGCCTGATGATAAGGTAACTAAGAATATAGGTTTATACATTAAACTTAACTGCCTTAAAGAGAGTAGCTAGGAACCCATAATTTATGTTTGATTATATCAAATGTCAGATGTATGTTGCAGAAAAATGGGAAAAACAAAAAACAGAACAAAAATGGAAATAGAAAAATGAGGAAAACAAGAAACAAAACAAAAACAGAAACAGTGATGAACATTTAATTTTAAGAAGTAACACATGATCAGAAATTCTTTGCAAATATGGAGCCAAGATGCTAAGTTAAAAGTAGGTTAAACTGTCATTTAATAATTTCACCTCACTGAATGATCTCTTTCCCATTATTTATGAATGAGTCATGGAGTATTGGGACAATCTTAACTAATCCGTGAGTTTCCTTGATAATCAAACTTGTATTAGTTGGCAAAGGTGTGTACCAAATACATTCAGAACTATGTTTACAGGACAATGTTTTGTTTTCATCTTACTAGGTTAGTGCTATGAAAACCCACTGTCAGAGACACAACTCTTGCTCAAGCAATTCTGAATTACCAAAACATTTTCAAGGAGAAAGAAATCTCTGTCTGATGGCAAGCTCTCCATTTTGCAATGAAAGAGCAGCAAAGTAACCTTTCCTTGAATCCCTCAAATTACAGCCTCTGAAGTGTTTGCTACTGCCTAGAGGTCAGGCTTTCTTGTCATCTAACATATCTTCCAGTTACCCTTGCTGTCAGCTTTGTGCTTTCACCTACACCTATATGCCCTTCACTGGAAGGCATCAGATGAACTACAGGAGGTAAAGATGATGCGATAGCTGGAGACAGTACCTGAGCACATCTCCCAGAAGCCCAGTCCCTTAAATACCCCAGAGGAAGAAGAGCATCTTTCATCTTGGCTCATATACTGCATAGGAATAAATTCTAAAATTTCAATTCATTTCTCTTTAACACTAGATAGCCTTCTCTCTTTTGTTACCAATTTGCTTGAAGATAATTTTTCCCCTTTAGTATTAATATTTGTCCCTTTCTTTTTTACATGAAGTTTTGGATCATGAAAAGCTGGCTGAGAGAGAGCTAACATAAACTAGGTGATGATGTAGGTCGGTAGGCATGACTTTCCTAACCCTCCCAAGTCAAATGAAATTGAGATAATTTTGCAAGTGATATAGGATTTATTTTTAATGTAGAATATTTTTAGAGTATCATTGATAGTGCATAGATTTCAATATCTAGCAGGTTAAACCTGACCCTTTTGTGACTTTAATAAAGAACCTGATAATAGCCTACTCTCTCTTGCTCTCTGCATGGTCTCCACTCACTGCACCATTGGAGCAGGAGTCCACTGGATGGTCTCTTCTGCCAGATCTGGTGAATATTTCATCAACATGGTGCTCACACAGTTTAACAGCCTTGTGTTCCTTATGAGGCTCATGTAACCTACTTTCCTCAGTAAGAAGATATTTTCTATGTGACTCCAACGACCTTTCCTTACCTTTCATTTCTTAATAGCCCAATGGATTCAACTGAGATGTCAGATGCTTAAGCCCTTTTTATCAGCAAAGAAAATGTCTTCTAACTTATTTTACACATAAATAAAATAAGTTAACTTATTTTTACATGTTAAAAAAAGCAACATGCCCACACAGTTACCCAATAATAACAGTCAGTAAGACATAAACCTAAATCAAGATAATTTTGTCTTTAGCATTAATACTTTAAGAACAAACCAAGATATCAGGCATTTTTAAGAAAAGTTTTGTTAGGATGGTGGTTAGTAACTTCCAATTGTGGAATATTCCCAGAGTGAGATTTTGATAAAAGACAGTAAAAAAAATACAGTGACACATTATCTTTTTTCTTTTTCCCTCCTGTTCAAAGCTATCAACTTTTAAAAGTTACATTTTAAATACTTAAAAAATCAAACAACCCTACCCCACATATTTATATATGTATATATAAACAATAGTTTTCTTTTATTATGATTTGGAGCATTCTACACTTAATGGATAAAACATGTGTAGACAAATGTCTTGTGCATTAAGTGGCCCACATGTGTTTGGTGCATCTAATTTTATCACTGGAGGATGACAGTATGTTTTCTTCCAGATAATTTTTATAGATTTCTTATGACTCAATTTCAGTATGGTATAGTCTCACAGATGTGTGTCTGAATCAGTATGTGGCTGGACATATACTTTATAAGGAATGGGAGAAATTTTTGCAAATCTGAATTGTTCTTTTGCTGAATTTTTCTGTTAATTATATTTCATAGATTGTATCAATTATATTGAAGTGCTGATTAAAGCAATTCAGAATGGGAGGTGTGCAACAAAATAAAAAATTAACATAGCAACAAAATTTCTGCTTTTTAAATTAAAAAATATTTAGTCCTGTTAGATCAAGTGCAAAATTGGACTCACTTTCAGTATTGCCAGGAAAGAATCATTTGAACTTTACTGAGATTAGTACAATTAACCAATCTAGAGAACATAAATTTGCATTTTTGTTGTCTTCTAATGGAAATTAGCATATTAAAGGTAGAGGCTTCCTTAAAATGTGAAGTACTCTTTTGATTATGCCAGCTCTTTTCTCATCCTGCTAAGGTTATAAATAAATCTTCCTATCTAAGTCTGGCATTCTATCAACCCACCTGCTTCAGGAAGAGGAAAAAAAAATCAGAATCACTCAACCTGCAGATTGCTGTCAGCTTGTGATTATATGAATGGTAAGTCTTAACTTTTAAAGTATTATGAGACAGGCTGGAGGGTTTTTTTTTTTTAAATGCAATTTGCAGCTTAACAATTACCCAAGAATTTCTGAGTACCACTGAAAGAAGTCTTATCCCTGGAGAAAGCGTTCATTCATAAGGCATGACAGCAGCTCAGAGGTAACAGTGGTAAATAGGCAGGTAGGAGATCAAGGATCATTTTAGTTGTGGTTTCAGGAAATAAGACAGGAATGGTGTGAATGACAAAGCTTTAGTGCATGGGCTGTCTCAGAGGAGCTAGTACTCTATCCATGATTTTGTTTTCATGGTTTCAGTTATTTGAGATCAACCTCAATCTGAAAATATTAAATGAATATTTTTTGTGAGTGGGAAGTGTGCATAAGAGTGTAGATTCATATAACTCATTGCACTATATTCTTATAAATGTTCTATTTTATTATTAGTGCTTTTACTTTCTATTATGCTTACTTCATAAATTAAACTCGGTCTGTAGGTTTATACATGTAGGTAAAAAGATAGCTCTTTATGGAGTTTGATATTACCTGAACCTTCAAGCATCCACTGAGGGTCTTGGAACATATCCCTTGAGGGTAACGGGAGCTACTGAAGCCCCTTCTATTTCCTTCTTTCCTACTTAGGATATTTTCTAGAGAATGGGGGTAAGTGATGGAGAAGTAAAGAACTTGGCAAACTGAAGCAGGCAGTCTTGGGCACATGTAGGCTTGTCTTAACCAGAGTCTAGTAGTTGGAAAGAGGAACATCAGCCCAGTCTGTTTTAGAAAAATAACCCTTTTACATACATCTCATTCGTGTCTTTTGTTGTTGTTGCTGCCAACATTTTATCACAGGCCATCTGTCAAAAAGCTCACAGAGGACGAGGAGGAGTTTGCAGTCCCTAAGGTTTTTTGAGAAAACATGCAGCTACTTTTGCTGCTCCCAAAACAGACCAATCAACTTCAGATTTCAAATCTAGTCACTAATGATTGATTTACCACATGATTTTCCTGGCTAAACCTTGCAAGCCTAACCTGAATGGCTCATGGATCCCACGTCTATTAGGTAAACTTGACAGAAGATCCAAGTAAGTCAGCTCTCGTTTCATCTCGTAGGACTATGATGTGAAGCTCTCCTTACCAATAGTCAGACTTTGCTGGGGACAAATGTGCAGGCTCTCTTAGGAATGACTTTTGAAGGGTAAAACAGAGTGTCACTAAGAGATTTGTGTCAAGTGTTTGCCAGACTATCTAGAAACACTTGCGGTTGCCTAGCAAAGTCTAAAATCAGGAGTCAAGTAATATTTAATTCCTCAAAGTTTTCTACACACAGACAGAACTCCAAAACTTTTCCACCAGAAAATATTAAAGGTTTAGCCAAAAGGAATTGAATGGCACTCAAGCCAACAGTGTTAAGTCAGTGGAAATAACCAGTCACGTGATGTATTAGTCAAAAGGGGAATAGTAACAGTGTTGAAGATAAGTCTTTACCAAACAGAATGAATGGCTCTGATCCTAAAGCTTTTCTTATCAGCTCGTATGCTATAAAATTCAGTGGCATTCTCATGTAGCTGTAGGTGGCCAGAACATAGAAAAGGAGATAAAAATAGACCCAAATAAAAGCTGTAAAAAGAGCATAATCTGATTCTTCTTCAGTTAGAAAACAACTATAAAAACCAGAAATAAAGGACATAAAATGGAACCCAGTGCCTCCCTCCAATCTTGCTTTAAATTCCTGATGCATCTTTTGCCAGATCTTAGTCTTCGAAGCTGAAAGCAATCTATTCATTTTCTTTCCTAAGAAGCCTGAAGACGCATTCTGTGTTGTTGAATGCCTTCTCAGCACAGCCCCTGAAGATAAAACAAATGTCCTTGTACCAGATGAAGGGAGACCCTGGAAACATAAGTTAATTTAAGTGGGCCTCGATTCATTTCATTTCTCTTAGTATTTCATTTTTACTTCTAATATAAAAAATATTTTTATTCCCACTTGAGTAATAGCAACAAAAATCAGGTTTCAATGGAGGGGAGATTTAAATAATTCATGTTTAAATAGTCATAGAAGATTATAAGTTCTGGACTCTTGTAAGAATTGAAAACAGGACATTTGACATAACAATAAGAAGTCACTCTAAAAAGCTATAAAGTAAATTTTAGAATTCTTTTGTATTAAAAGACAGTTGTTGGTGATAAGCATCAACTGAGAAGGTCAAGCAAAACCAGAGTTCTGACAAATGTCTTCAGAAACTGGGAAGTATGAGTCTTAGAAGTTTCCAGGTTATATTTTAAAACTTTAAGAATATTAGAAAAGCATATGATTATAAATGTAATAAAAATTAAAAGGAGTTAGAAAAGGGAGCAATATAAGACTTTGGAAAAATACATATTTCTCATTAGAAATATTTGCTTGGGTGAGTTATTTTGCATACATACACATACACACTGTATTTCAGACACTATGTATTAATTTTCTTAGATCATTAGGACTGTATTATGGGAATTTTTTTTCTAATGAACTAGAGAGAGTGGTACTTCTCTGAAAATATGCTTAATAATAAACAGAGTACTGGTCAACTCAGAACAAAATGCTGAACAAAACACCTGTATTTTTGTAGATTACATTGAAACAAAAAGTTCTGGAAGAAGATAATTTAGGAATGTTATAACCTAGGGGAGAAATTTGGCCCATACACTGATCTGAGCAGCTACAAATAAAAACAAAAAACAACCCACCACCAACAAAAAAAATTAACTCCTTATAAAACTGGAACTAAAATCCCAGACTAACAGTTGATGGAATATCAGAGCTTTGAAGATACAAAAAGGAACCCAAGAATTGTACTAATAGTGAGTGTACAGAATGTTAACAGTTTATCTAGTTGTAAATTCATTACTACTGTCCTTTAGGCAGGAAGTAGCCAATTCTTCTGGAAATAGTCAATTTACTCTCATGGTCTGAATACGCATGAAGATGATGTCTGTACCACCTATATATATATATATATATATATATATATATATATATATATATATATATATCAGCCTAATCCAAATAACAATTTTATTTCAACTAGGTTGCATTTAGATATGTTTCACAGAAGTAGCAGTGTATTTTAATGTTGGCCAACTTAGGTTTTATGGAACTCTAGTTTCTGAAGGTATTAACAGTTAATCATGTATTGACTTGTTCCATGTTCAAATCAGAGAAATCCCAAAGTAAAAATTATTAAACATGATTCTGTTATAAAATTTTTCAGAGGATTTATTAGGCTTCTATAGACTTGGAAACTTTAAGGAATGGATATAGACTGCAACATTTGCCAAACCTATTAGTCAGTGTGACTCTGAGATAGTGCTTAGGAACAGCCGAGCTATTTTATAGATAAGTGCATGGGAACCCAGAAGAGTGCAATCTTTCTTCTTCAAGTGCAATAATATCTAGATCATTTAACCACAGCTTTTCATGGATAGGTTAATATTAATGCAATTGCATTTCACTCAGGTATGTTGATAAACTTTAACTTTGACAGAAAATACAGTAAGTCTCAAAGATTTTTTAATTGCTCAGTGCTTTTGATTGCTCACACATGCTCTCTGACAGTTAAGTACTTGCTACATATGGTATTAAAAAATTAAAATGCATTAGAGTCTGTTTTAGAGGTCTCTCCTTTTACCTTAACTTTTTTCTTCTTTTTTTTTAATTTGGAAAGACCCACTTGATTTGCACATGGGTTAGGACTTTGATAGAATGTATAGGACAGCTTGATTTATATTATTAGATATAAAAGGCTACACACAGTAAAAGAATTTCTAAAAGATCTATGAAAATCATCAGGAAAGGCAAATGAATATTACTCAAATTTTCAGTCTCAATATCTCATTTCTACCCATTTTAAGGGAGAATTAAATTTAATTGTGTTGTTATCAAATTGGCTAAATGATTTCTATACTTTTCTCTTTTGAATGGGTAAATTTTATTTTACTGAACTTTCTTGAAATTCAAATATTTAAAAAAAACCTTTTGAAAGTCAGACCCCCCCCCAATCTCTCATGTCAAGAATGAAATCCCAGAGATCTTCTCTAGCTTACATCCAATCCAAAACTGGGATATTTTCCAAGTCTCTCACAAAGTATGAAAAATAATAATGTCTTGTTACGCTAACTGAATCTATGATATTGCACAAATAAAATCCATAGTCAATGTTGTCTCAGATTCTATGAATATATGCTTTGAAAGCCACATTTGGCTAAATGAAACCTTTACACTACATCATAATGAATTTTTTGAAAGAAAGGAATATTTAATTTTGACTAACAGTCATTAATACCCACTGAATCGGGCAAATATTGTTGGGCTAGGGGAGGAAAAGAATTGCCAAAGTTTCACATATTTTTAGGGGTACAGTCTTAAATTTTTCCTCATTGAAGTATAAGATCAGTAGTTTTTAGCTCCTTAAAGAGTTTCTACTTTAATGAGTTACTACTCTTTAAAGAGTAGCTATTTTAAAGAGTTTCTTAACTCTTTAAGAGCAAATCTAAACAAGATAATTTAAAAAAATGAAACCAGATATGTACTTGATAAGGAGACTGGAAGAAACCTTGATGCTGCCTATTGAAGGTAACTTCAGGCATAAATTATTATAATAGAGAAAATCAGAGTGGCAATAGCTAGATGTTCTTTTAGTTGGCAGTAATCTAATCTCCAGGCAACTAGCACACTTTAAACACATCCTTACTTGCATTTCCATCATGTTATGATGGATCATCTTGGTTTATATGTTGTTATCTGAGGAGAAATTCTCTTACATCGGAAAGCCTCTCAACAACAAAATTATTGATCTTAGCTACTGGTGAATTTACTCAATAATTATATATAAGTATTACCTCTTCTTCTATTTTTTTTATAACTCATTAGTAGTGAGTGGTGAAAAACATCATGGGGTTATTTTCATTAAAAACACCTACCTTGAACTTTACAGGGACATCTAGTGGCATACCTCCTTCAGGAGAAATCAAGGGCTGTGTTACAGTAAATTGGTCCAGTGTGATATTACAAGTATAAAAAATATTCCATTCTGTATCAAAACTAGGCACATGCCTTTATTTATAGTAACAGAAGTTAACAGAGTTGAGCAGCTTTGCCTTGGGTCCTATTTCTTGGCATTCTATGTCAGACATACATATCTCTCAACACATCTCTGCCCATTACTCCAGGGATCTAGTCTCAAGCTGATCTTAGGGAAAGGAAGGTGAAATCACACTTGGATCTATAGTGGTGAGTAACTAAAAGCACAACCTCTCATTCATATTGCTTTAAAACATATACAGCATATATGTTAAAAAAGAAAAGTAAAGAATATATTGATCTCTTTTTGGTGCTGAACCAACAGTATGGTATGATGCAAGGCTTTAACAAATGATAATCATAGATACAAAATTTTCTGTAGAGTATGTATTAGAGAAATGTGTCTTTAATATGTAAATCCTACACTGTAGGTTGTTCTTATCCTTTGTTTTTGCAGTGGTAGAAAATGCTGAATATTGTCCATGAGCGTGAGCCAAAGGTTCAGGTTCATTACTGAGATCCCCAGAATGCCAGTATTTGCAAAGCAAACAATTTATCCCACTGTGCAAAGGGCTCTGACACGTGCCTGCCTGCCTCTAGATGGAGAGTTTCCATAAGAAGTCCTCCTGCTTCCATGGACCCTGCTTTGACACAGAGGAAGCTACATGAAGCTGCCTCTCAGCCTAGTGATTTACTGTGCCAGACTGTAAATCTTACTATCAACAGTGGCACAGAGACAGTAGTGACAATGGTAGACCCTCAAATCATTTTCATGTTGAACCTCCTGGGTCCAGCCCCCTCCCCTTCCACAGCAGCACCATTGTTTTTTCGGGGCACGTATTCAAGGTCAATGCTGTTTTTGTGCTTGCCTTTCCCTCGGCTCCACACAAAAAGGAGGAGAAAACAAAATAAAACCACTCCCAGGAATGTGAAACAGCCCATGGCTGTAGATACCAGGATTGTTTTAAGGTCCAGGGAGAAAGTATTAGCATTGGTGCCATTGGAAATAGTGTCATTGGAGTCGGTCATGTACATAGGGGTCCTATTTGCGTAAAGGAAGCGATCTGAAGTGAATCCTTTCACAGTTAAAGAGGCTGTGAAGGTGTCATTCCCAGCAGCATTGCTAGCGATGCAAACATACATCCCACTGTCTTGATCCTGGGCAAAGCGTATTTCTAAGGTGCCATCACCCAACACGGTGGCTCTCCCGTTGGACTTGGTGGTGATAAAACGCCTTCTAGGTGTCACCCAGGAAATCACAGGTTGTGGGTCTCCATCAGCATTGCACTCTAGCTGGACGGTCTGCCCTTCATCCACAAGCAGATGCTGCAACTTCTTTTCACGGATTTTGGGTTTTTTACAGGTAAAGTAAAAAGATAGAGCAGTGCTGTGAAAATCCTTGAATGACCTCTCCCGAATAGTATCTGGGCCAGCACACATGGGCTGCTGGCCACCAAACTGCAGGGTGGGCTGTCTCTGCAGGATCCAAAGGAGACGGCAGTCACAGGCCAGCGGGTTGTTGTTAATGCTCAAGACCTCCAAAGCTCGAGGGTAGGAGAAAACGTTCTCTTCCAGAGTTTCCAGCAGGTTCTGAGACACGTTGAGCACACGCAGAAAGCGGAGCCCTTGGAATGAGTGAGGTTCAATGATGCGGAGCTGGGCCCCCACTATATGAAGCTCTTGAAGGCGGATCAGGTCAGAAAACATGCCTGCTTCAATGGTACTGATGGGATTGTAGGAGAGGTTCAGGTGGGTCAGGTATACCAGGTGTTTAAAGGCAAGGAAGGGTACAGTAGACAGATTAGTGTTAGTGATCGACAGGGATGTGAGGTTGAGACCATAGAGGCTATTGGCAGGCATCATGTCCAGTAAAGGCCAGTAATCAATCTCTAGGTGTTTCAGGTGGAATAATCTTTTAAAGGCATACACGGGCATATTGTTGATATTAAGATGCTTTAGGTGCAGGCTGATGAGGCTGCGGAGGTGGGAAAGGGCTTCTGTTGGTACCGCTGTTAAATTGCATTTCTCCAGGGTGAGCTGTTCCAAACTAAGCAGCCCACTGAAGGCCCTGTGTGATATGTAAACCAAATCATTGTCCCCCACTTCTAGAGACTTCAGGTTATGCAGATCCTGGAACATGTAGTCCAGTAAGATGACGATCTTATTCTCACTAATGTCAAGCTTGGTAAGGTTGGACAGCCCCGTGAATACTCCTAAAGGGACCAACTTCAAGCGGTTGCCTTTTAGGCGGAGGGAACGCAGGTTAAAGAGATTGTTAAATGCCCCTGGTTCTACATTGGCAATGATATTGTCACTCAAGTCTATCTCTTCCAGCAGAGGGTATGATATAAATTCTTCAGGGTTGACGCTTTTCAACCTGTTTTTGCTGAGGTCCAAGATCTTGGTCTCGATGGGAATGCCCTCTGGGATGGCGATCAGACGCCGTCTGTGGCAGCTAACAGATTTGTTCTGGGCAGAGCACTCACAGCGGGCAGGGCAGCCAGTGGTGGATTCCATGAAGATTAACAGCACAGCCAGACCCAGGAACGGCTGCCAGCATGACACGGCCGTGTGAAGCATGACTCCACTCTTCGTCTACACCTCGGTCACGGGCCTGCACAGGTGTGGCAAAGAAGAGAAGTCAAGTTAGGTGACAGATGCACAAGGGTCGTAAATAAGGCAGCAAGTGTAACGAAAAGAGTGCTGGGTTAGTAAGCAATCACATCTGGGGTGATACCTGAGGGTTCCCATTATCACCTACATGATTTTGGACCAGTTGTTTAACCTTTCTGTACAGTGGTGTTCTGGGCTATAAAATAAGAACAATGAAGGGAGTAATTATATTTCTAGAGTGATCATGACAAATTCAGGGCTTGACAACTATAAAGAGGCAAATTAAGGGTCTGACACAGACTATGAGGCAAAACAGCACACATTTCATACGAAAAGGCTCTGTTTTGAATTCATAGGAGAGAAACAGAGGTCACTGGCTAAGAGGAAACCAGTTCTGCGCAAACGAGTGCATGTGCTGTATTTCGGGGAGATCGCCCTCTATGCAAAATGGAGTGAAGAGAAGCTGCATTTAAGACCAGGGCCTTGAGTCCACTAGTTAGATCCAGTGCAAAACACTGAGATTTTCTTTATATACAGATTCAAATTAAAAAGGACTTTCATTTTTGAAGCAAACCTCTGTCAGGTTCTAGTGAATTTTGATTCATGAAAGTGTTTTCTTATTCGTGACAAACCAATGGCTGGCTGCACTGTGCTGTGTTACTTACAGGATGAGGCAGTGTTAAAGGCCCTGTGGCGAGTGTGCTTCCTATGGGATCTTGTGTGAAACATTCGGTAATGACAAGTTAGAATTTAAAGGAAAGAAACTTTCAGCAATAATGTATGAACTGTTATTCTTTCATTTTCAAACCAACTTGACTTGTTAAAGTGAAATTAAATAAGTATAAAATAAATTTGGAAATAAGTATGTCTCCCATGGTATGTCATTCAACAGTTTCTCAGCATTCTGTAGGATTATATTCATTCATGAATACCATGTTTGATGAAAGTTTAAATACTTTGAAACAATATTTTTAGATAAAAGGGTATTTGATAAATTTCAACATTCACTTCTGAACTGTAAAAGAAAAATTATCAATTTCATCAATTATAGAACTTACATGCATGAAATATTATAAAAATATAGCAAATAATATATAAATTTAAAAAGTTACTACAGTAAAAGATATTGCTATCAATCTTCGTGACCAATTTGATCACACCATATACTATACCTGTAGCTGAACGTATATTGATAGCCAATGAAAGTTATTCATAAAAATAACCAGTCAAATCAAGCTTAATGATAAATTAGTAAACCACTAGAAAGTACCATCCTAAAGTGGAGAATAAGACAAAGATTCAGAAAGTGTTAGCCACATCATTTAGACAGGAATATAAATTATAACTGAGTATAATTGGAAAATAAGTGACAATGCTATTATCATTTTTATGCCAAATTAATGTCTCACAAAATTCAATTGAAAAAACTAATGGAACAAGTGGCATAAATTATCATGTTAAAATTAATTTACTTATAAAGTCATTTACAAAATTTTGTAATCTTTCAGCAACAGCATTTCTGAAAAATGTCAATTTTTTTATTTAGAGAAAAAGCAAGACAGAAAAAAGGTTAGAAATTATACAGAATTTCAAAAAAAGGTAAGAAATGACTAATCAAAAAAATTAACGCTAAGAAATCACTAGTTGATAAATTACATATTGTCCTCTTAGAAATAGTTGTTCAAGTTACAAAATCAAAGAATAAAAAGTGGACACTCAAACAATGACAGTGAAAACCATTCTGTCTGATGATCCAACAAAAACTTAGTAGTATGGTTATCTATCTTACACACTTATACATATATACAGTTATATCCTTTAGAGCACTTTCCTTCTCTTTCATTTTTACAATTATTTATTATACATTTTGGATCTTATTATTCCAGTTTATTATTTTTTATACTAGAGAGACAATGTGATATTTACAAATGTGAGTTGTTTTATAGCAGCACAATCTGTAATAGCTAAATCTTGGAAACAACCAAGATGCCCATCAACTGCAGAGTGGATGAAAAAGATGTGGTATTTTTATACAATGGAATACTACTCAGCTATAAAAAGGATGATCTTGAGGCTTTTATAGGTAGAGGGAGGCAACTTGAGACTATCCTCATAAATGAAAAATATCAAATTTTATAGAATGAACTTAAATTGACAGAACTAATGTGACAATTATTAAAGCCTACTGAGGCACCAAAACACAATTAAGTAGAGGGATATACTATAGACAGATTAAATGCTATAATAATATTCTCAATAAAATACATACCAATAAAACTCAAACTTGAAAAATCATTTCAAAGGTTGAAATAATTGAACTAATACACAGATGTTTGAAAGTCAATTTTTAGGTTTACTTTGATTTTCAGTAGAGTTTCCTATTTGTCATATTCTATGTATTTCTTGTTAAATTTATTCTGGTTTTTCTATAATATAGGAAAACTGGAAATTTGTAGTAGTAAGAGCTCAGTTATATAAATTATGATATAGTGGTACAATAAAATGCCATGTGGGCAATGTACCATAGAATTATGTTTGGAAAAATACACAGTTAAAAAGAAGCACAAATATTTAAAAGATGATTAAATGCTTTACTATATATTTGAATATGATTTGAAAAGTATGAAAATAATACCATTATGTTGACACAAAAATATATAGGTAACAAAGAATAAATGGCATCTAGATGTATTTGAAAAGTTTGTTACATTACAATGCTAAGGAAAATATAAATAATTGGCTAGATATTTAGTCATAAAAGCTGCACGTCACATCCACCTCTTCCAATAAAATAAATTATAGATGAATTAAGAATTAAAACATACAAAGAAAACAATACTAGAAAATTCAATGATTTCATTTTAGCACTGATAAGAATTTTCTATGAATAAAGCTACAAAGAAGAAAAAAATCATTTCTGTTGTATTTAAAAATATTGTTATAACAGACACCAGACACATACACACACAAGCAACTGCTAAACTGGAGAACATATTTTAAAATCATATAACAGATGATGGATTAAAGACAGTAATAAACAGCTCTTAAGTTGAAAGAGAATTCATACAGTAAAAGATAATAAATATATCACTAGTAAGCAAATAATAGCAAATTACACAATAGAGATATACAATTTTTGCCTGTGAAATTAAGAAAAACCAATTATTTTTAGCCCAAATTAAGGGTAGTAAAACATTCATCTGGTGACATAAGAAATATAAACTGGTACAATCATCAGGTAGTTCAAGAACAACAGTGAGGAGATTGATTGATAGGCCTAATTTAAATATATCAAGTTTAAAATGTTAACCCTTTGCACCACAATTTTGAACTTCTAGAAATGAATCAAGAAATAATTGAACTAATAAACACATATGTTTGCTACTGACTTGTCTATAATAGAAGAAAACTGAGGAATTTTAACAGTAAAAACTTCATTATGTAAATTATGCTCTAGTCATCCAATAAAATACAAGGTAACACATATACTATACAATTTACATGGGAAGATAAAATTGTGATACATATTCTCATTTGTGTATAAGAATGTACATAAAAATATGCATAAAATTGGGTTGTAGTGCAGCAATACACTTAGAATTTATAAGAAACAGATCTTTACCCTAAGTGATTGTATCATTCGACATCTCAACTAGCAATGAGTGAGTGCCTCAGGGCTCTCCATACTCTCCAACACAAATATTGTCAATCTTTTATATTAACCATTCTAGCAAGTCCGTATTATTCTGAAAACTAAGGATAACACCCATCTTTGTGTGTATTTATTGTCCATTTATACAGGGTTTTTCTGGTAAATCTGATGTGTAGTGCTTTGCTTTTGATTGGCTTATATTTTATTATGGAGATGTAAAAATTATGTATATATTCTAAATATCTAATCTTTAGCAGAGAATATTCATAATACCTATATCTAATAATTTTGGGGCTACCAGAGAATATTTATAATACATGTATCTAATAATTTTGGGGCTGCCTTCTCATGACCCCTTTATTTTCCATATTGAGGCCTGAATTTAGAGTTTCCATACTGACCTACATCCAGCCTTTTTTTTTTTTTTGAGATAAGATCTTGCTAAATTGCCCAGGCTGAGCTTGAACTCATGGTTCCCCTGACTCAGTCTTCCAGAGCTCTAGGATTGCAGGTGTGAGTCATCACATCAGGGCATCCTTTTAGTTTCTTATTGGTGCATTTTAAAGACCAGAGGTTTTAAAACCTGATTAAGTCCACTTCAACATTTTTCCTTTTTATGATTTATACTTTGTTTTCCATCCAACATATTTGCCTATGCTAATGCAGTGAAGATTTTCCTGTATGTGTTTCAGAAATTGTATAGTTCTATCATTTATATTTAGTTCTATGGTCTATGACAGTTAAGCTAGATTGTCAGCTTGATTGGCTTGAGAGTAGCCTAGTGGATTAATAAAGCACACATCTGGGAAAGTCATAGATGGATGAACTTCAGCGCTTTACCCTCATCCCTGACTCCTTCCTCTTGGCTCTGTTCCTCAGTTCTGCTGCCCAGAAATGCTACAACTGACTCATACAGATCCATTTTGAATAAATTTTGTGTAGGATATGAGGCAGACAGAACTTTGTTCTTCCTTAAAGCTATTTAGTTTTTCAAGTGTTATTTCTTGAAAAGATTTTCGTCCATTATGTTACCCTGGGACATTTTTCTAAAATCAGTTGACTGCATACATATATAAATATGTCTATTTGTGGATCCTATTGGCTTCATCAATTTATATATTTAACCTATCAACAAATCTAAAACTATTTTGGTTATTGTAGCTATTTATAGTAAGATTAAATCTTGAAATTGGATGTTAGTCCTCCAGATTTTATCTTTTTTTCACAGAATTTTTGGCTCTTATAGTTTATTTGAGTTTCTATAGATATATTTTAATATTGACTTATTATTTTCTAATAAAACCCTGCTGAGATACTGATAATAATTGTGTTGATAATGTAAGGAAATTGATAGTGGAATAACATTGAGTTTTCCGACCTATGTGGATGGTATTCTCTTCATTTATTTAGACCTTCTTTAATTTTCTTCAGCAAATGTTCTTTGATTCATAGTTTTACCTTTTCTAATTTTTATACTGTTCTATATCTTTTTGTATTTTATAACACCACTAATGCAATGTTGAATAGAAGTTCTGAGAGTTATCTTCTTTACTTAGTTTCTATACCCAGAAGAAAGTCAGTTTTGTGTAAGATTATTTCTTTCTAAAATACTTGATAGAAATTACTGTTGAAACAAAAACTCAGAATTTCTTCTTGAGAATGTTTTGAAGTACAAGTTCATTTCCTTAACAGATATCAGAATATTTAAATTTTCTTATATGTCACTTTTGATAAATTTTTTTCAAGGGATTTTTCTGTTTCATCTAAGCCAGTGCTGGCAGACCTACAAATTTCCACAGCCAGTACACAGAACCTCTCTGTCGGCATGCAAGCCAACTTGCCTTTCTAGACCAGACACCTCAGTATTCAGGTTTCATTGTTGGCACTTTGCAATGAGTGGGTTTGGGGTTGCAGTTTGGATACTTACTCTAAAAGCTTCACCATTGCAGATCTAAGCCATCAAATATATTTGTCTGAAGATGTTCTAAAATTTCCTTATTATCCTTCTAATGTTTTTAAGATTTAGAAGTGATTTCTTTTATTCCTGACCTGGTAGGCTGTGGTTTTTTCCCTTACAAGTCTGGCTAGATGTTTTTCAATTTTATCAAACTTTTGAAGGAACTACTGCTTATATTAATTCTTTCTGTTGTGTGTCCTCTTTACAATTTTATTCTTATCTTTATTTCTGAATTTCTATTCACTTTGGGTAGAGTTTGCTTTATTTTTATCTTTTAACTTTTTTTTTAGTTTCCTAGGACAGAGTTTTTTTTTTTTTTTTTTTTAGGAAAAAAAAAAAGCCAAAACAGAGAAAAGGGTAGAAATAATACAGAATTTTAAAAAATATCAGTAAAAAATTACTGGTCAAAAAAAAAAGGTAAGAAATCACTAGTTGATAAATATGTTTAAGTGTGCAAGACAGATAACCATACTACTAAGGTTTTGTTAGTTCATCAAACAGAATAGTTTGTACTGTCATTGTGTGATGGTTTATTTTTTATGTTTTAATTTTGTAACTTGAACAACTACTTCTAAGATAACAGTATGTAATTTATCAAGTAAGGTAGATTCTTATATCAGTAATTTTGGACCTTTATTCTTCTCTAGTACAAGGTTTAAAAACTATAACCCATCTTTTATGGCTTAGATCTGCAATGTCCCCAGTAAAGTTGCATGTTTTGGGAACATGATCGGATCATAGGGGCACTCGATCATCAGCGGGTTAATCCACTGATGAGTTCATAGCTAAATGTGCCACTGGGAGGCGGGGCCTGGCTGGAGGAGGTGGGTCACGGGGGCTCCTCTGCTTTGGACCTTCCATATCTCTGCTTCTGGCCACCATGAAGTGAACAGCCTTCCTCCACCGTGACCCTTCGCAAGGATGTTTGTTCACTGGAACTAGCTGACCCTGAACTACAACCTCTGAAGTCACAAGCCGAAATTAACTTTGCAGCTATTTTTGTCCCAGCAACAGGGAAGCTAACTCCTTCACCCTTACATATACATATTACTTTAGCTGCATTTTACAAATTTCATGTCTTTATACATTTTGTGTAATTCAGTCAACAATTTTTCTAATTTGTGCTTCCATCTATGACTCAAAATGGTACAGGATTGAGTTGGCTTATTTTCAAGTATATAGTTCTTTCCTATATGTGTTGTTTTTTACTTCTTAATTGTGTTGGAGTTAAGAAAATACTTTGTAAGATCTCAATCCTTTGATTATTAGATCAGCAGAGGATCAATCTTGGTTACCATTTCATGTGTGCTTGAAATGAAGGTGCATTTACAGTTTGCCAGTGTATTAGTCTCTGAACGTCACTGTGGTTAATCAGTTTGACTGTGCTGTTTGGAACTTCTAAATCCTTATTAAAAAATTCCTCTGATAATTCCTGGCAGATGTGTGTTAAAATCTCCATGGATGAATGTGAATTTATCTTCCTAATTTATCTCCTTTTCTAGAAGTTTTGGCTATGTATGTTCATGTTCTGATATTAAGCACATATTTAATTTTTGATGAAGTGATATTTTATAGTGAGAAGAGTCATCTTTATCTGAGGTACTACTGCTGTCTTTATGTAATTTTTTGTTAATATTTTCATGCTTATTCATTTTAGTTCATTTTTAGTTTTCAGAAATGAAATACCAGAGTAGATTTTACAAAATTCATGAATCAAAGTACTTAGCACAACAATAAAAAAGAGCCAATATATTTCCACTTTGGAAATAAGATCTCAAAGACAAGTTGATAATATCTGGCCTAATACACTGAGAAACAGAGCCTCTGGTTATTAAATCCATAGAGACGAAGCTCTTTTAAAATTATTCCATTCTAGTTACAACACACTGGAAACACACCTCAAATGAAACATTTGCCTAGCAGCAAAAGGTGAGATGATAATATGTGATAAACATGATCCTCAGGAATATCTAAACAGATATTATTTGCTTTGTCATTTATGAGTCCCTATCTTGTGTCACTAATTTTCCTTCAGCAAATACCTTTTATCTTGTATTCCTATCATCTCTTTCTGCCATTTATCTTGACTTGCTAATGAATCATGGAAATAGTTCACAGTATGACATTTTAAATGATTAATATAGTGGCTAGAGTGTTCTTTTGTTGCTGTTGTTGTTTTGTTTTTTGAGACAGGGACTTACTATGCAGTTCAGGCTGGCCTTGACTCACTTTGTAGCCCAGGCTGGTCTCAAATGGTCACAATGATCCTCCTGCCTCAATCTCCTGAGTGCTGGGATTACAAGCATACACCACCTTGCCCTGGTGTATGTTTGTTGTTGTTGTTTGTTTGGTTTTATTTTTGTTTTTGTTTTATTTCATTTTGTTTTTTGGTACCGGGGATAGAACTCATGACCTCGTGCTTGCCAGGCAGGTGCTTAATCCACTGAGCTAAATCCTTAGCCCATGAGTGTTCTTACCAGTAATGTTTTCATGTTCACACTTTTACTTTCTGCATTTAAAAAAAATTAAAAAGGCTTCTCTTGTTGTTAGCATGTGGTTAGTTCTAACTTTTGAATTCAGTCTGCTGGTCTCTGATTTTTGTTATAATGCTTAGCCTATTAAAATCTACATTAAAAATTTTTTTTATTTAAAGAGAAAAAAACAGAAAAAGGATAGAAATATTACAGAATTTCAAGAAAAGAAGATAAACAGTAAGAAATCACTAGTTGATAAATTACATATTGTTCTTTTAGAAATAGTTTTTCAAGTTACAAAATTAAAGCACACAAAGTGGACACTCAAACAGTGAGAGTGCAAACAGATCTGTTCAACAATCCAACAAGAACCTAGAACTATGGTTATCAATCCCACACACCTAAACATACATGCAGCTATATATTTTATAGTGCTTCCTATTTCCTCTTTTTTTACGATAGCAATTATACATTTTTAAAATTTTATTTAAAGAGAAGAAAAAAAGCAAAACAGAAAAAAGGGTAGCAACAGTACAGAATTCTAAAAGAAAAGAAAGAAAAAAAAGTAAAATGAGAAAAAGCCCCACTGAGAAATCAATAGTTTATAAATTATATACTGTCATCCTGGATTTGGTTGTTCAAGTTAAAAAGTTAGAGGGTACATAGTAAACATTCAAACAGTCAGACTACAAACAGTTCTACTCAAAGATCCAACAAAGATTCAGCAATATGGTCATCTATTTTACAAACTCAAACATACATGCAGTTATATCCCTTAGAGCACTTTCTTTTTCTCTTTTTTATAATAGCAATTACACATTTTGGTTTTATTACACTTGTAGTTCTTACTTTTTACACTAGAGACACAATATGATATTTATAAATATGATTCTTATTTATTTCACTAATGAGGATAGTCTCAAGTTGTCTCCATTTACCTATGAATGCCCCAAGATCATCCTTTTTATAGCTGAGTAATATTCCATTGTATAAAAATGCCACATCTTTTTCATCCACTCTGCAGTTGATGGGCATCTTGGTTGTTTCCAGGATTTAGCTATCACAAATTGTGCAGCTATGAACATGGGTGCACATATGTCACTGTGATAGGAACTTTTCAGTTCTTCTGGGAAAATACCCAGGAGGGGAATAGCTGGATTGAATGGGGCTTCCAATCCTAGTCTTCTGAGAATTCTCCATATGGATTTCCACAATGTTTGCACCAGTCTACATCCCCAGCAGCAGTGGAGCAGTGTTCCTTTTTCCCCACAGCCTTGCCAACATTTATTATCAGTTGTTTTCTTGATGGCAGCTATTCTTTCTGGTGTGAGATGAAATCTCAATGCTGTTTTAATTTGCATTTCTTGAATGACCAGTGATGGTGAACATTTCTCCATGTATTTATTTGCCATTTGTATATCTTCATCTGAGAACTGTGTGTTCATCTCAGATGCCCATTTTTGGAGAGGGTCTTTGAATTTGGGAGGCTTGATGTTTTTCAATTATTTATATGTTTTGGATATAAGTCCTTTGTCTGAGGGGTTGCTGGCTAAAATTCTTTACCACTCTGTGGATTTTCTTTTCACTCTGTTGGTGATTTCTTTTGAAGTGCAGAAACTTTTCAATAACATGAGATCCCAGTTGTTGATTCTTTAAAGTGTTTCCCGTGCAGTTTGCATTTTGTTCATGAATTCTCTGCCTACCCCTATGTCTCCAAGACTTCTACCTACCTTGTCTTCCATTAGATTTAGTGTTTCTGTTTTAAAATTTAGGTCTTTGATCCATTTAGACTTTAGTTTTGTGCATGGTGATCGGTTTGGATCTAGTTTCAGTCTTCGGCATGTGGAGAGCCAAATTTTCCAGCATCATTTATTAAAGAGGCTATCCTTCTTCCAGTGGACATATTTAGCCCCTTTGTCAAATATCAGGTGGCTGAGTGTCTTTGTAGTTGTGCTTGCATATTCTAATCTGTTCCATTGATCCTCAGGTCTATTTCTTTGCCACTACCATGCTGATTTTATCACTGTGGCGTTATAGTACTGTTTCAACTCAGGAATTGAGATACCTCCTGCCTTGCCTTTGTTGCCCAGAATTGCCTTTGCTATTCTAGGTTTCTTTTGTTTCCAAATGAATTTTAGTAGTGTTTTGTCTAGATCTGTGAGGTATGTCAATGGTATTTTGATTGGGATTGCATTAAATCTGTATAACAGTTTTGGGAGTATGGCCATTTTCACCATGTTGGTTCTTCCTAGCCAAGAGCAAGGAATATCCTTCCATTTTCTAATATCCTCTTCAATCTCCTTTTTCAGTGTAGTATAATTTTCAGCATATAGGTCGTTTACATTTTTAGTTAGGTTGATTCCTAAATACTTCATTTTTTTACATGTCATTGTAAACGGCGATATTTCCATAATTTCTCTCTCAGTGAGTTTTTTGTTTGTGTACAGGAATGCTATTGATTTTTGAGCATTGACTTTGTATCCAACTACACTGCTGAACTTGTTTATTACCTGTAGTAGTCTTTTGATGGAGATTTTTGGGTCTTCTATATAGAGTATCATGTCATATGCAAATAGTGATAATTTAACTTCTTCCTTTCCTATCTTTACTCCTTTTATTTCTCTATCTCGTCTGATTGCCCTGGCTAGTGTTTCCAGAACTATATTGAAAAGGAGTGGTGATAGTGGACATCCTTGCCTTGTTCCTGATTTTAAAGTGAAAGCTTTCAGTTTTTGTCCATTTAATATAATGTTGGCTGTTGGTTTGTCATAGATGGCCTTTATAAGGTTAAGGTAAACACCATGTATTCAGAGTTTCTGAAGGGTTTTTATCATGAACATGTGTTGGACTTTGTGGAAAGCTTTTTCTGCATCTATTGAGATGACCATGTGGTTTTTGTTTTTGGCTCCGTTGCATTCCTGGAATGAACCCCACTTGTTCATGATGTATAAGCTTCTTGATGATTTGCTGCACTCTATTTACCAGTATTTTGTTGAGAATCTTTACATCAATGTTCATTAGTGAGATTGAGCTACAGTTCTCTTTTTTGGTTGGATCTTTCTCTGGTTTTGGTATCAGAGTAATACTTGCCTCCAGGAATGATTTAGGGAGGACTGCTTTCTTCTCAATGTCATTGAAGAGTTTAAGGAATATTGGCATCAAATCTTCTCTAAATTTCTTGTAGAATTCACCTATGAATCCATCAGGACCTGGGCTTTTCATTGTTGGTAAGTTTTGAATCACATTTTCAATTTCAATAGCTGATATTGGGTTGTTCAAAATTGCTATATCTTCTTGGTTGAGCTTTGGTAGTTCATATGTTTCTAGAAATCTGTCCACTTTCTCTGTGTTTTCCACTCTATGTGAGTAGAGATTTTCAGAGTAGGTATCAATGATCTTTTGAATTTCCATGAGATCTGTAGTAATTTCTCCCTTTTAAGTTCTTATTGCATGAATTTGGGTTTTTTTCTTTCTTTCTTTTGATAAGGTTAGCTAGGGGTTTGTGAATTTTGCTTATTCTCTCAAAAAAACAAGCTTTTTGATTCATTAATTCTTTGTATTTTTTTTTTTTAGTTTCAGTTGCATTGATTTCTGTTCTAATCTTTACAATTTCCTCTCTTCTATGAGCTTTGGGTTAGAATGCTCTTTTTTTTCTAGAAGTTTGAGATGGAGCATTAGGTTGTTTATTTGTGCTCATTCTGTTTTCTTGATATGACAATTTATTGCTATATATTTCCCTCTTAATATTGATTTCATTGCATCCCACAGAATACAGTATGTTGTTTCTATATTTTCATTGAGTTGTAGATATTGCTTTATTTCTTCTTTAATTTCATCTGTAGCCCACTGGTTGTTCAAAAGGCTGTTATTTAATTTCCATGTAGTTATACAGGTGTTACAATTTCTTTGCCATTAATTACCAATTTTGGTGCACTATGGTCAGATATTATGCATGGGATGATTTCAATACCTTTGCATTTACTTAAAAATGTTATATAGGATAATATATGGTCTATTTTGTAGAATGTCCCATGTGCAGCTGAGAGGAATATGCATTCTGATGTGGTTGGCTGGAACACTCTGTAAACATCTACTAAGTCCAATTGCTCACAGGTATGATTCAGTTCTGTTATTTCTTTGCTGACTTTTTGTCTAGTTGATCTATCTCTTTGTGACAATGGGCTGTTAAGGTCTCCTGTTATAATTGTGTTCTTGTGTATTTGGTTTTTCACATCCATTAGTATCCATCTTGTATACTTGGGTGCTCCTGTATTTGATGCATATATATTTATAATTGTTAGTTCTTCCCCTTGAATTTTTCCACTAACAAATATGTAGTGACCTTCTCTATCTCTTTTAATCATTTTAGGTTTGAAGTTCATGTTGTCTGCAAATAGAATAGCTACCCCTGCTTTTTTCTAGGTTCCTGTTGCATGGAATACTGTTTTCCATCCTTTGACTTTTAATCTATGAGTTTCCTTTTGGGTCAGATGTGTTTCTTGTATACAGCATATTGTGGGATTCTGTTTCTTGATCCATTCTGTCAATCTATTTCTCTTTATAGATTAATTGAGGCCATTTATATTTATGGATATCACTGATATGTACTAACTCGACTTTGCCATGTTATGTTCCAGTTGTTTCTTTCTGCTTTTCCCCTTATTTAATTGCTTGTCCTACCTGGTGGTTTCTTTCTGTTGTTGTTTTGGGGGTTGTAGTCATTTTTATCTCTGTCTAGTATGTCTTTCAGTACTCTTTCTAGGGTTGGTTTCGTGGACATGAATTTCTTCAGTTGTTCTTTGTCATGGAAGTATCTTGTTTCTCCATTAAATTTGAATGAAAGTTTTGCTGGGTACATCAGTCTGGGTTGAAGGTTGTTTTCTTTCAGGGCTTGAAATATCTCACTTCAAGCTCTTCTTGACTTGAGGGTTTGTGCTGAAAAGTCTGCCGTGATTCTAATGGACTTTCCTTGATAGGTGAGTTGTATCTTTTCTCTAACAGATTTTAGTGTTCTGTTTTTATGCTGTATATCTGAGATCTTAATTATTATGTGTCTGGGTGGGTATTTATGTTGATTGTGACTGTTTGGTGTTTGGCCTCACTTATCTGTATATCAGATTCTTTCTCCATGTTTGGGAAATTTTCTGCTATTACTTCTGTAAATACTTTACATATGTCATTTGCCTGGACTCCTGTATCTTCGCTAATGCCCACTATTCTTACATTGTTACTCTTGGCATCATCATGAAGCTTCTGGATTGTCATTTCATGCTGCTTTGTTATTTTTAAAAGTTCTATCCTCTCCTTATCACTAATTGTGATCCTGTCCTCAAGGTCCGAAATCCTATACTCAGCTTCCTTTAGGCAGTTTTGAACGCTTTTAATAGCATTTTTTGTTTCTTGGATGTCTCTTTGAGTTTGTTTCATGAATTATGCTTGTTTTCTATCTTGTTCATTCAAAGTTTCAATCAGTTTCCCATGCTCATGTACTTTTTTCTCTATTTCTTCTTTAGTTGCATTCAACAACTCCTTTACTAAAGTTGTTATTTCTATCTTTATATGGGAGAGTACTTCTAATTTGATTTCCTCTATAGCCTGATGGAGTTGGTTTTTTATTTCACTTGCTATCTTTTCAGAGATTTCCGGTGTGTTACTTTTGGGGTCCTCTATTTCAGTATCTTTTATACTTGCTTCTGGTGAACTATATGTTTGAGACTGCATTTTGCTTTTTCATTTTGTCATTTTTCACTCTGTCTGATGTTTTCTATGTGTAGGAGGGGATCACATGCACTGTTTTCTGACTCACCAAAGTCTTACAGTTAGTTGGAGGAGGTTTTACTACTGGCCCTATTTATCCACTGTACATCTCTATTTTAGGGGCATACTTACCACACTGATACAGTTAATCTGCTGTAGTCCAAGGTTCACCACCTGGGAGCAAAGTTCCAATTTTATTCACACTAACTGGAGCCTGATGAGGTCTTCTGATGTTCCAGGTGGGAGGCTGGGCCCAGCAGAAGCAGTCCAAGGCAGTTTTCAGTCTTGGGTGGGCTTCTGAGATGTTCCAGGTGGCAGGGTGCACCCACAGGGGAGGCTCCAGGCAGCCCATGCCTGAGGCGGGCCTCCTTGATGTTCCTGGTGGCAGGGGGGGGGAACTTGGGGGAGGTTCCAGGCAGCTTACCCCAGATGTAGGCTTCTGCTAAGTTCCAGGTGGCATGGCAGGCCTACGGTGGAGGTTCAAGGCCAAATCTCCAATTTTGAAGGCCATTTATGATGTATTTATGAAGGACATTTTGCTATTGAATTCTTTGTTTTTTTCCTGCATTTCTCATTTCTTGCTTCATTCTGTTTTATTTCAGTTTTTAGTATTATATATTGATTTTTCTTTGACATATTAATGTTTTTCTTATTTTTATTTGTTGTTCTTGTATTAAACATTTTTAATCAATCACAATCCACTTCAACTTAATTTTGTTATGATTTAGATCTTGAATGAGTCTCAAAGGCCCATATGCTAAAGATTTGGTTCCTGATCTTTGCCACTATTGGAAGTGGTGAAACCTTTAGGAGGTGGGACCTTGGGGAGGCAGTTAGGCGACTGGGACATTGGATTCTAGCTCTCTGTTTTTTCAGTTTCCAGTCACCAGTAAGTAAACAGACCTCCTGTACTAGGATCTTCTGCCTTGATGCACAGTGTTGCCACAGGCCCAAAGCAACATGGCTAAGCCAGCATGGACAGAAACCTGTGAAATCTCTCCCTCTTTTAAGTTGATTATCCCAGCTGTTTGCCACAGTCTCAGAAGCTGCATAATGCAATATTTAGCTGTGTCTCTTTGAGCAGGCTTTGCATTAATTCTTGCCTCCTACTTGGTGGATACTGGTATCATGAGTACTAACATAGGGAAGATTGTGTGCAAAGAAATAGAAATAATGGAAAATACGATGTGGAACTTAAAGTAATTCAGAGTGGTTGGAACAATTAGAAAAAAGAGGCTATAGAGGTAATTAGGGGAGTGAATTTACAAGGCACTTGAAAACTGTAATAAACTGTATGCACTTTATCCTGAGGGCCATGGCAAGCCATTAAAGTATTCAATGGAAAAGACTGATACAATCAGATTTACATTTTGGAAAAAGTAATCTAACTGCAGTGTGAAAAATACACTTGCAGCAGAGAAAGATTTGAAGCTTGAAACTCAGGAAATGTATTAATTCAAGAATAGAATAATAGTGCTTAATGGGAAAGGTGGAGGAGAGCAGGTTTGGTAAATGAGCAGATTCAGAGGCATTCTTACACAGACAGAGATCCTGGAATTATGAATTGGCTGCAGAGTCTATAGGAGAGGAGAAAAAAGATGCTTTCTAGCCACTTGACCACCTGTTAATATCTATTGTCCTTCACTGAGATAGTAAAACTGGATAAAGAATTCTTGTATTCTTCAAATGTATCCACCACTGGATCAAGTGTTGGGGATCTTCTTGGAAATTAATGATTTTATCCTTCCTAAAAATACTATTTTTCAAATATAGTTTAATATTACTTAGGAAAGGCAAGGAAATGTATTTTCTACTAAAATAGTATGGCTGTTTATTTTCATGATAAACATTTTATTACATAGCTATACTTTTCAGTTTATTTGAACTAGTGGTAAAAAGTGAATTGTTTTTTGTAGTTTTCACTGAAGAATAATGTTATCTTTGGCAGAGTTTGTTCAGTGTACTTCTCACCAGTTAGATGAGATAACTGACTTCTTATTTTTTATTTATTTCAATAGTGTTTTAAGAAAAGTTTCTTTACTTAATGCTTTAATTTGGTTCTGAATGTTTACTGAAGACAGTATCTAATTTGATGATGACTCCAGCTATTCCAAAGGGAAGGTCAACTAAGGTCAATTTTACCTAGTATCTTTTAAAAATGATTATTTCAGCTCTAGACAAAATAAAGCTTGGCTGTTGCAAGGATAAATACAATGCTGACAGTAGCCAAAGTCCCTTCTTCATTCCTCTGCTGGCAGAAGTAGATAATTTTTTCTTTGATATAGGTTGGAAAATCATTGAGTAAAGTTGTGTTTTATTATTCTCCTCACAAATATTTCTTAGTTTTAGACAAGAAGGGACACTGCTGACTTCATTTAGCTTTCACTGTCAGCAGAAGTCTTACAATCAAAGCTTGCTCATAATGTCCAGCTGTGACCAAGATTTGACAAGATGAACTTCATTTTGTTAAGAATAAAGCAGGAAGTTAAAAATCTATATGAAGTTTACTAGGCCCTTTCCATTAGTTTTGATCAAAAGGATTCTCCAGTACAGTGATTAGTACCTTTTAAACCTAGTGTGTGATGTTGGGTTTATTCATACTTAGATTTTCAGTGTGCTGAGCATTTATTTTCCACTTAGTATATTAATGGAAGAAACACAAATGAAAACATCAGGGAGTGGGCTTACAGAAACAACTTGAAAGAACCGAAACTGGAAAATTTTACTCATATACCTAGCTCAGATCTGATTTTTGACATCCAGTGGCTGTAGGACATGGATGGCAATGTCTCTGATTCTCATTATCTCTGTTAATTTCTAAAAATAAAACAGGATGAATGTGAGCATTAAAGATAGCATATGTAAGGTGCCTAGCTGTCATTGTCACTATTTTTGTTGGGAAATGGTGAATTTGCCTAAGCAAATATTTTAAAACCAAATTCAAGCCAAAGAAAGACAAACATTTCTTCTGAGGATAGGAGAATATTGCAGAAAGAGGTTTTCAAGTGGATGATCCAGGGATCAGAAGTGAATACATTGGTACAATAGAGAAAAAGAAGAGATTTCAAACAGCCGCCATCTTTCAAAGGACAAATAAGAAAGGAAAAGCATGACAGTAGCGGTGTTGTCTAAAAAGGAAGTTTAGAGGGGAAACAGCCGCTTTGACGGATGATGAGGTCATGATAAATTGCCTTGTCTGGAAATTCTATGATTAATTTAGTTCTCTGGCAACTGAACAAGGGTGCAAAACAATAAATGGATAGCAAAGCAATCTCTTCTCATTAGCTGGTATGAACATTTAAAGACTTTTTCTTTTTAGTAAAGCTATTTTCCAAGTGGAGAAGGTTTAGTGGTGATGGGAGTGAGGTGGAGAAGGAAAGAAAGCAAAAGATTTAATGAATAAAAGTCCCCAAATTCACCTGAGATTATGAAACTGAGACTGAAACTTTCTATGTGTCTAACACTATACATCAGGAATACTGGTCTATGCTAAAATCAGATATTAAAGAATTGTGAAAGTTGTGTAAAACATTTAAAGCTGAGAGAAGTTGGTTTTACTGTGAGCATGCCTTGTAACTCACCAGGGTAACTAAAGTTCTTTGAAGGACCTAAGGGAACTTGAGTTTGAAACCCAAAGCCCTAAACCTGGCAGGAAGCATTAGATTTGCACTTTCTGTAGAAATAAAATTTATCTTTCTATGTGACCTCCCATTATCCTACAAAGCATTGTATTTTTTCCTCTATCTTTCTATCCATGTTTGGTAAGGAAGAAATGGAAAAAAGTTCCAGTGGAGACTAGGAGAAATGGTAATGACTACTGTGAAAGCCAACATATTTTATGTTACAAAATAATTTTAAACCAAAATTCGGAAGCATCATGATAAAAATTACTCAGTAGGTCAGGTCAGAGGGGAAACAGTTGCTCATCACTGGATATACCACTTAATCATACTCAGATTTGCAATTCTGTAAATAATTTTGATCTGTAGTTTCATGGCTAGAAACTATTAGATGGTTGCAATTATCATTTGGTTTGAGGTCTACATAGATAAGGTTTCATCAGTATAGAAATGACCTTTTAATATGCTTTAATGTAACAACACTTACATAAATCGATACAAAGTAGCATAAAATAAAAACACTGAACACATTGTCAGAAATTGTCTCTATCAGGAGAGAGGTAAGGAGATTAAGAAACTTCTTATGTAACTGATAATATCTTAAGTAAAAGTATACTTGGGGACTGGAAGATTTTAAAGTTGATTCCTTTTTTGTGGAGCAATTTCTGGGATATCTCACTCACAATTCACTTTGATCTAGATAAGTGAACTGTTGTCTGGCTTGTTGAGTAGCCATTGTGAAGGATGTTAAAATATTGTATAAGCTGAGGCCCTGTGAGGCTCCTAGGTGGCCTTATTATAAACTATGCAGGACAGTGCTGGCATAGGTTTCTTCCAAAGGTTGCCTTCAGGAACATGAGAAAAGCTCATCTACCTAGAAAAACGCTGAAATATTGAACAACCCTGGTATAGCAGCTTCCTTTACACTGCTATAAAAAGACTAATATTTGTTTTCTACATTTGCCGGGCAAGAGACAGAGGTATTTTATCTAGAGGGGAAGACTATCAAGGATTCCTTATAATCCTGTTGAAGCACTTATCTCTTGATTTCAGAAGTAGAGGACAGTATTCTTGCTTGATGTGTCATTTGCCTAAGGTTATAGTTTTAGCAATATTTGAGCCAAGATTTCTTTCCATTTCTTGGCTTCTAGGATTTTCTCTTATAGGACTGAGGTCTTAGTTTTTTAACTATAGTTCTTCTATTCTTTCTCATACATTATTTCTGCATATAGCTCATCTCAAATAGTAACTTTTTCATAAATAGAAACTACAACTATTTTAAAAAATATTTATAGTAATAATTACTTTAAAAAATAGGAAAACCATACAATTTTATTATATCCTTTTAGGTTCTGCTTACGTATCTTTTTGTATGATTCTAAATCAGCTTTCCAATGGACTGTATCTATTTCAAGATACAAGTTCATCTTATAATCAAGTGACTGGTGAATAATAAGCAAGGCTTGTTCTAAATCATTAATTATTAGTCTCTGTTTAAATCTTTCCTTCAACTGGAAAGCCCTCTCTTCTGGTATTCATTTTGATCTCTTTGAAATGCAAATCATCTTCTCTTCTATAGCTCTGAATATCCTTTTGGCCTACATACAAATACTTGGACATGTAAAATATGTTTCTTGTACAAAAACTTTCTTTCAGAGATGAAAGAGGCTATTGTCTAGCTTTGAGGTTTGTAACTTAAAATCACTGTTACTAATTAGAGGTTAGCTGGCTTAAGGTGCCTGATGGCCTCACGGATGTAAACATAAAATCCTACAATTGTAAAACAGTACTGAGTAATGTCTCAAAACATAGATCTTAACCCTCAGTTATTCTCAGTTTGCTTACTTCAACAATAGGAAAACCAGTAATTATTTTACACAATTATTAGAAATAAATATGACAGAGTAGCTAAAGTCAAACTTTCATACTGTATTACTTAGAGCAAGGGAGATATTGTAAATAATTTCAAATACTCAATTTAAAGGAGTACTAAAGAAACCTTTTTTGATGTAATCATCTGGAATACATGAAACCTGAAGCTACTGGATTATTAAGGCAAGTGTTAAGATCTGTTTAATGTCGCTTATTACAGATGAATAAAATAAGGTAACCACCATCACAGCAAACATTGCTGCCAAGAAATTATTTAAATTCCTCTAAAAATAGAGGAACAACTATGAACTATATGTCTTACTTTGACTGGAGAAAAACATATTGGCTGCCTTTCTGTGAAAATTTTTTAGTCTATAGATCCACTCAGGACAACCTATCTGAAGTGTGTGACCTCAGAGGAGTACAATTGCTCTATCATATAACTCTTAAACTTTGTTTAAGAAAATAAGATCAAATGAAAAATTCTGCTAAGTAGTTTTTCTTTCAGGTTCCTGAATTTTGTCCATTGTTCTATGAAGAGCTAGAATTGTTGAAGTGTGGGTATTCAAGAACAAAGGAGACTCTCCCTGGAGACTACCTGATTTTAATTAGTTGGTGCTAAAGACTGATAGTCATTTCACTTTATTTTCTTTAAAACTCTTCAGAAGAAAGTTGTTTTAAATCCCTTTTGGGACACTTTGAAAATGAAAAAGATATACAAATTTCAACTATCTTCAGTACAGATAAAACTTTAGACATTTATGACTTCTCTATGAAGAAAGACATTGAGGAACTTGGGCTCTATTTTTTGATTTCCACCTTCTATTAAGTCTTTGAGGTCATTTCCATCTGATACATAGAAAGATAGAAGAGATAATAATTAAGAGACTTTCTGAACCAGAAGACATAGTATTTGTAACTTCTAATAACACATCATTAGCTACAAGCCATACATAATTTTAAGGGAAACTTGAAAACATAGCATTTATATGGCTATGATGATGATGAAAACAAAATAGAACCTTCCCAAGATTCCCAGAATCAAAAGGAGAAAAGAACCTTAAAACCTGGTAGAGGAAAGCAACAATTTATTTATGAAGGTAAGCCCAGGTGAAGTAGAGCAGAATTCTCAGTACAAAACTTCAAGGCCAGGAGAGCTTATTGTAAAGTGTCTCAAACTCTAAAAGTAAACAACTTCCAACCTACACTAACATATACTGCAAAAATATTTTTCAAAATTTAGGGAGAAATAAGGCATTTCTGTGATAAAGAGCTCTTAAACAATTCATTAATGCTACTAGAAAAAATTATCAAGGATATCCTAGAAAGAAACAATGCAGCTAATAGACTGAATACATGTGATGAGCAGTTAAGGACAAGGAAATGAAAGGGAATGAGCAACAGGACAATAATACAGTGGCAAGAAGAAGTCAATACCAATAAGTAAGAACTCTCAATGTGAATGGTCTCAATCCTCCAATCAAAAGACAGACTGGCAGAATGGATGAAGAAACAAAATCCAACAATATGCTATATACAAGAAACATATTTATCTCAAAACAATTCATGGACTAAAAAGCGAAGAATGAAAAATAACATTCCATGCGATAGGACCCCAAAAAGGATGTGTAGCTATGCTGTGTTCAGGTAAATTGACCACAAGCCAAAACTGATTAAAACAGCCAAACACTGTCACTGCATATAAGCTAAGAGAACAATTTGAAGGAAATAGATAATAATTATCAACATATGTACACCAAACAACAATGTACCCAACTTCATAAAACAACTACAGTGCTACCCCAGTTCCCAAACACTTTTGTTTGTGAGCAGCTTAGTGCACAGACAGAAATGTTTGGTAAAATTTTATTTTGCCTGTGAACCCAGTATCAGGGGCAAACATGACTGCAGCCATCTTTCCTGCACAAGCATGAATGTGGCCATCTTTTTCAGTATCATAGAGCTAACAAAGGCAGTAAACTGAGGTGCTGCTGCAACAGTGGACATATAAAGCAGATAAACATGAACACAATTATTGATACCCCACTATCACACACACACATGCACATGTACACACACACACACACACATCAATTAGACCAGAAAAATCAACAAAGAAATGGAGTTGAACAAAACATTTGAGCAGATGAACTTCACAGAGTGTTACACGCAACAAGAAAATACATATTCCTTTCTGCAGCACATGGAAACTTCACCAAAATAGTCCAAATTCTAGTCAATAAAGCATGTATGGCAAAAGAAAATAGAAATTATGCAAATACATAGAAATTAAATAAGCTATTGTCTAATTAGTGGGTTACAGAATAAATCAAAGAATAAATAAGACAGTTCCTAGAACTAAATAGTCCAATATAACACACCAGAATTTCTGGGACACAATAAAGCAGTCCTAAGAGTAAAGGTTATAATTGTGAATGCCCACTTCAAAAAAACAAAACAAAACAAAACAAAACAGAGTGAACACAAATAAGCTAACAGTGTACCTCAACACCCTAGGAAAACAAGAACAATCCAAACCCAAAGCTAGTATAAGAAAGGGAATTCTAATGATCAGAGCAGAAATTAATGAATGAAGACAAAAAAAAAATCCAAGGAATCAGAATTAAAGAAGACCTGGTTCTTTTAAAGGATAAACAAAATAGATAAATCCTTAGCAAATCTTACCAAAAACAAAAGGCCCTAATCAATGTAATTAGAAATTAAAAAGGTGAAATCACAATGGATTCTGCCAAAACCCTGATTGTTACAAACTGTTTTGCAAACCTGTACACCAATAAGTAGTAGAATTCTAAACAAATGTATAGGTTCCTAGATAGATATGAATTACCAAAACTGAATCAAACACTGAATAATCCAATAACAGACAATAAAACTGAAGCAGTGATAAAAATCAATTAATTAAGAAAATTCCAGGTTCTGATGGAATCGTCGCAGAATTCTACAAGTACTAAAGGGAAAGCATAACATCAACACCTCTCAACATCTTTAATGAAATTGAAAGGCAAGGATTATTCCCAAAAGTCATTCCTGGAACCCAGCACTATGTGGATTCCAAAACCCAGCAAGGATTCACCCAAAAAATAGAATAACTGGTCAGTTTCTTTAATGAAGTTAGGTGCAAGAATCCTCAACAAGATACTAGCAAAGAGAATACAACAAATTATTTTTAAAAATGCATCATGGTTATGTAGGCTTCATCCCAGGGATGCAAGGATGCTTTTAAAAATGCAAATCAATGAGTGCAATACATCAGATAAACAGAAGCAAGAATAACAATCATATAATGATTACAATACATGCAGAGAAAGACTTTGACAAAATCTATCATCCATTCATGATTAAAATTCCTGAAAAAAATTGGTATAGAAGGGCCTTAAATGATATAAGCTATTTATGATAAACCTATTTCCAGCAACACATTAAGTAGGGAAAAATAAAAAAAATTTCACCCTAAAATATAAAAAGGACAGGATGCCTGGTATCAGCATTCTTATTTAACGTAGTATTAGCATTTATAAGAACAATAAGGCCAAAAAAAAAAATAAAAGGAATATATAGGAAAGGAAAAAATAAAATTATCATTCTTTGCAGATTATAAGATCTTCTACACAGAAGACCCAAATTATTACACCAAAACACTTCTAGAATAAACAAATTCAGCAACGTAGCAGAATACAAAATCAACACCCAAAAATAGCATTACGGTATACCGTAATAATGTTAAATAGTAATCTAATAAAGGAAATGTGAAACATCTGCAAAACTACAGTTCTTTGGAAAAAGAGGTCAAAAAGGATGTCAGAAAATGGAAAGATACTTCCTGTTTCTGTATAGGTAGAACCAATGTAGTCAAAATGGTCCTACTTCTAAGCCTTACATATGGAATTAATGCAGTCCCAATCAAAATACCAAAGCATTCCTTATAAAATTGGAGAAAACCCTAAAATTCACATGGAACTAGAAGAAACCTAGAGAAATTATAGCAATCTTGAGTAACAAAAGCAAAGTAGCAGACATCACAATCTAGACTTGAAGTTATATTACAAAGCTTCAGTGATTAAAAAAACCTAGCATGATACTGGCACAAAAGTAGACACTTAGATCAATGGAACAGAAAAGAGGATGCAGAAACAACTCTAAATATACTTAAGTATTTGATCTTTGACAAAAGGGCCAGGAAACTACACTGGAGGAAAGATGGGGGGAAAAGGCATTGTAGTCCACTGTGGACAATGGATAAAGGTGTACTTCTACTTACTGCAAAAGACTTACATGCTCATATGTTTTTTGCCTATTAGTCTGGTATGTATTCCATCAGTATATATGGTATGTAGTTCATCAGTATATATGATAATTAAATTTATAAAAATATAAATAAATGAAGCTGATGCTGGAAAAACACCAGGGGTGGTGGGAAGAGAGGAAAAGAAGAATTTTAATGTTATATATATGTACCGATTCTCTACAGTGAATGCGATCGTTATGTATTGCAAACATGTACTAATAAAAGTTAAAAAACTTAAAAAATAATATTTTTAAAAGGTGCTTGGAAATCTGGCTATTCATATGCAAAAATCTGAATCTAGTTCTATACTCTCATCATGTACTAAACTCAAATCAAAATTGCTTAATGATCTAGATGTTAAAACAGAAACAATCTGCTGGAAGATAAAGAAGTAAAATGCTTGAAGGCATAGGCATAAGGCAAGGACATACTCAACTGAACCCAAGTTTCACAGAAAATAGTAGGAATAAATAAATGGCATCCTATCAAATTATGAGGCTTCCATGCAGCAAAATAAAGCATCGGCCCAGGATAAAGAGCCATTCTGCAGAATGGGAAAAGTTTTTGTTTCCTAGTCTTTGCACAGAGAGCTAATAGCTAGAATATATAAACACAAAATAATTAGGCCCCCCAAAATATAAGACCCAATCAAAAATGGGCAAGTGAAATAAATATGCACCCCTCAGAAGGAGTACAAATGGTCACTAAATACATGAAGATATGTTTGACTTCTCAGGCCATTAGAGAAATGCAAATTAAAACAACACTGTAATGCCATCTTATTTCAGAAAGAATGGTTGTCATCAAGCAATCAAATAATAACAAATGCTCATGAAACTATGGTAAAAAATGAACCTGTGTACATTGTTGGTGTGAAGCTAACCTAGTACATTTATTATGGAAGTCAGTACAGCAATTTCCCCCAAAACCTGAAGCTAGCAAATCCATTTGACTCAGCTATTCCCTTTCTAAGTATCATCCTAACAAAAATAAAGACCACCTGTTACAGTGATGCATGCATATTCGTGTTTGCAGCAGCACAATTCACAATACAAATCTTGGAGGCTATATGTCTAACAATAGATGAAGGGATAAAGAAACTGGTATTTACACTCAACAGAGTAATACTCTACCACAAAAGAGGATAAACTTGAGTCATAGGTAGGAAAACAGATGTATATAAAGACCGTGATGTCCAGTGAAGTGATTCAGACACACAAGCTTAAATAGCACATGTTTTTTCTTATAGGAGAAACCCCAAATATAAATAAAGATAGAAATAAAAGATAATGGGGAATAGGAAGACCAGTCTGTCTCAAATGACAAGGGGACCAAGAGACGGAGGGGTGGGAGAGGGGGTGCAAAGACAAGAAGCGCGAGACAAGTCTATTTCAGGTGAGATGGAGAGTTTTGAGGGGTTAAGGGCAGTGTGTATTTTGCTGAAGTAAATTTTTAAAATTTGAACATTCATAATATATTGTCATCACACCTGAAATAATCTTTCACACTCTAAATCATCATAAAAAGTTTTTCCTCTAGCTTGGCAGATACGTGAAAGCTTTCCTCATCTTAGCAACTGATTGTTACCTACTAATTACTTGAATTGCCTTCAAAGAAGAATAAAAAGCTATCAAAGAAGGAAATATATCTAATCGAACTAAACAAACACATCATGGGTACCTTCAATAGTCAAAATAGAGATGGGGACATAGAGCTGAGTACATGTAATATATGTTATTCAGCAGTTTACACTCAATAGGGAAACTATGAATACTAACAAACTGATGATAACTAACTATGGTTTCCACCAAGTTGAATCAAACTGTATCTTTTTTTAAAGAGAAAAAAAAGCAAAACAGAAAAAAGGGAAGCAATAATACAAAATTCCAAAAATAAAATGAAATAAACACTAAGAAATCACTAGTCGATAAATTACATATTGTCCTCTTAGAAATGGTTGTTCAAGTTACAAAATTAAAGCATACAAAGTGGACATTCAAACAGTGAGATGGCATACAGTTCTGCTCAATGATCCAACAAACAGTAATATGACTATCAATCCAACACACTTAAACACACATGTAGTTATATTCTTTAAAGCACTTTCTTTTCCTCTCCTTTTGACAATAGCAATTACACATTTTGGGTTTTATTACTCCTAAATTTCTTATTACTTTTTACACTAGAGACACAATGTGATTTTATAAATATGATTCTTATTTATTTCACTAATGAGGATAGTCTCAGGTTGTCTCCATTTACCTATGAAGGCCTCAAGATCATCCATTTTTATATCTGAGTAATATTCCATTGTATAAAAATACCACATTTTTTTCATCCACTCTGCAGTTGATGGGCATCTTGGTTGTTTCCAGGATTTAGCTATCACAAATTGTGCAGCTATGAACATGGGTGCACATATATCACTGTGATAGGAACTTTTCAAGTTTTCTGAGAAAATACCCAGGAAGGGAATAGCTGGGTCAAATGGAACTTCTAATCCTAGTCTTCTGAGAATTCTTCATAGTAATTTCCATAGTGGCTTCACCAGCCTACACTCACACCAACAGTGGAGCAGTGTTCCTTTTTCCCCACAGCCTTGCCAACATTTATTATCAGTTGTTTTCTTGATGGCAGCTATTCTTTCTAGTGTGAGATGAAATCTCAATGCTGTTTTAATTTGCATTTCTTGAATGACCAGTGATGGTGAACATTTCTCCATGTATTTATTTGCCATTTGTATATCTTCATCTGAGAACTGTGTGTTCATCTCAGATGCCCATTTTTGGAGAGGGTCTTTGAATTTGGAGGGCTTGATGTTTTTCAATTATTTATATGTTTTGGATATAAGTCCTTTGTCTGAGGGGGTTGCTGGCTAAAATTCTTTCCCACTCTGGGTTTTCTTTTCACTCTGTTGGTGATTTCCTTTGAAGTGAAGAAACTGTTCAATAATAGGAGATCCCAGTTGTTGATTCTTTGAAGTCTTTCCGTGCAGTTTGCGTTTTGTTCATGAATCTTCTGCCTATGTCTATGTCTCCAAGACTTATACCTACCTTGTCTTCCAGCAGATTTCGTGTTTCTGTTTTAATATTTAGATCTTTGATCCATTTAGGCTTTAGTTGTGTACATGGTGATAGGCATGGATCTAGTTTCAGTCTTCATTATGTGGAGAGCCAATTTAAAAGAGGCTATCCTTCTTTCAGTGAACATTTTTAGCCCCTTTGTCAAATATCAGGTGGCTGAGTGTCTTTGTAGTTGTGCTTGCATATTCTAATCTGTTCCATTGATCCTCAGGTCTGTTTCTTTGCCAGTACCATGCAGATTTTATCACTGTGGCTTTGTAGTATAGATTCAAGTCAGGAATTGAGATGCCTCCTGCCTTGCTTTTGTTGCCTAGAATTGCCTTTGCTATTCTAGGTTTCTTCTGTTTTCAAATGAATTTTAGGAGTGTTTTCTCTAGATCTATGAGGTATGTTAATGGTATTTTGATTGGAATTGTGTTAAATCTGTATAACAGTTTTGGGAGTATGGCCATTTTCACAATGTTGGATCTTCCTAGCCAAGACCAAGGAATATCCTTCCATTTTCTAATATCCTCTTCAATCTCCTTTTTCAGTGTAGTATAATTTTCAGCATATAGGTCATTTACATTTTTAGTTAGGTTGATTCCTAAATACTTCATTTTTTTACATGTTATTGTGAAGGGCGATATTTCCATAATTTCTCTCTCAGTGAGTTTTTTGTTTGTGTACAGGAATGCTATTGATTTTTGAGAATTGACTTTGTATCCAGCTACACTGCTGAACTTGTTTATTACCTCTAGTAGTGTTTTAATGGAGTTTTTGGGTCTTCTATATAGAATATCTTGTCATCTGCAAATAGTGATAATTTAACTTCTTCCTTTCCTATCTTTACTCCTTTTATTTCTCTCTCTTGTGTGATTGCCCTGGCTAGTGTTTCCAGAACTATGTTGAAAAGGAGTGGTGAGAGTGGACATCCTTGTCTTGTTCCCGATTTTAAAGTGAAAGCTTTCAGTTTTTGTCCATTTAGTATAATGTTGGCTGTTGGTTTGTCATAGATGGCCTTTATAAGGTTGAGGTAGACACCGTGTATTCTGAGTTTCTGAGAAGTTTTTATCATGAACATGTGTTGGACTTTGTGGAAAGCTTTTTCTGCATCTATTGAGATGACCATGTGGTTTTTGTTTTTGGCTCTGTTGATGTGGTGTATTACATTTATTGATTTGTGTATGTTAAACCATCCCTGCATTCCTGGAATGAACCCCACTTGGTCATGATGTATAATGTTCTTGATGATTTGCTGAATTCTACTTGCCAGTATTTTATTGAGAATCTTTGCATCAATGTTCATTAATGAGACTGTCCTATAGTTCTCCTTTTTGGTTGGATCTTTCTCTGTTTTTGGTATGAGAGTGATACTTGCCTCCAGAAATGATTTAGGGAGGACTGCTTCCTTTTCAATTTCATTGAAGAGTTTAAGGAATATTGGCATCAAATCATCTCTAAATTTCTTGTAGAATTGAGCCGTGAGTCCATCAGGAGCTGGGCTTTTCATTGTTGGTAAGTTTTTAATTACATTTTCAATTTCAATAGCTGATATTGAGTTGCTCAAAATTGCTATGTCTTCTTGGTTGAGCTTTGGTAGTTCATATGTTTCTATGTCCATTTCCTCTGTGTATTCCATTCTATATGAGTAGAGATTTTCAAAGTAGGTATTCATGATCTTTTGAATTTCCATGGGAGCTGTAGTAATTTCCATCCTTTCAGTCCTTATTGCATGAAATAGCAAAAATGCACAGTACTTTGTTACTTTAGTTATCCTGATGTATTGCACAACTTATGTATAGTTGTGATAAAATCATTATGTGGCTACAATTCTTTATGTCCATAATGTAAAAATTAAAATGATTGCTAAAGGAGATATTTAGTAACTTAGAAAATGTTTATATGAAAACAAGGTAAGTTAATAAAAAATAAATTTGCATTTACATAATGAATATATCTAAGAAAAACACACTAAAGTGTTCAATGTTAATTCTAGAAATAGTATTTATAAGTTTTATTTTCTTCAATGAGCGTTATGGTACAAAAATTCAATCACAGAAACATCTAACTGGTTAACTGGTATATAGATATGACATGCATCTTTAATCAATAAATTAATTGGCCAAATTAGAAAGTTAGGACAGAAAATAAATCCTTTTTTTTTTTTTGGTTACTACCTCTGTGTTCCTTGTTGACATTTTAGTACATTATCATGACTTTATTTTCTTACCTTTTGCTATGTATGTATGTATGTGTTTTATGAACTCCAGTAGAATTTATTTTTTAACTTCACATATATGGGTCTGTCAGATTACTATATTTTTTTGCCAGCTGTTCCAAAGGGCTACTATCTAGAGTATATAAAGAATAGAAAAAATAATATCCCCAAATTAAAAAACCCATTTAAAATTGGGCATCTGAAATAAATGGACACTTCTCACATGAAAAAGTAGAAATGGTGATTAAATATATGATTGAATGCTCATTTGAGAAATGCAAATTCCAACAGTGCTGAGATGGCATCTCACTCCAGAAAGAATGGCTATTATCAAGAAATGAATAATAAATGCTGGAGAGGTTATGGGGTAAAGGAAATCCTTCTCCACTGTTGGTGGTAATATAGATTTGTTCAACCACTGTGGAGATTCCTCAAAAAAAAAAAAAAAAAAAAAAAAAAAAAAAAAAAAAAAAAAAAAAAAAAAAAAAAAAAAAAAAGACAACAACTACAAAAAAAACTAGGACTAGAGCTTCTAGTTGACCCAGTTATTCCTCTTCTTGGTATCTCCCAGAATTAAAAACATACTAAAATGACATCTTCACACCCATGGCACAGTTTGTAATAGCCAAATCTTGAAAACATCCCAAATGCATATCAACTGATGAATGGATAAAGAAGATTTTTTAAAAATACTACTCAGCCTTAAAGAAGGATAAACTTGAGACATTTCTAGGTAAATGGATGCACCTTGAGACTATCCTCTTAAGTGAAATAAATTTGACACACATATGTAAATATCATATTGTTTCTCTTATATGAAAATAAAAGTAAATAAGGATAAAATGTGTACTGGATATTGTGAAATAGGAAGAAAACGCTCATTTGGGAAGGGGCACGGGAAGGAGGAGTGGAAAAGAAAGGAAAAAGAAAAAAGTAGCAAAGAATGAAAAAATGGAAACAAAGATTTTGTAAATAAGGAGGGGATAAGAGGTTGAAGGAAGTGTAGGAGAATGGTAAAAAAGAATCGAGATCTGTTATGTATAGGTATAAATTTCCTATGATGACTGTGATCATTATATATCTCTAAATGTACCAATAATCATTAAGAAAACAAAAATGTAATATGAACAACTTTGAAGATAATATACACTATATTAACTAGTGTTAATGTCTTATTTGTTTTGAAATTCCATATCATTTTAATTTATTAATTTAAATTTTTATTTAAGAGAAAAAAGACACAGAAAAGAAAACAAAATGCAATAGAGACCAACAACATAAACACAAAGCAGTAACAGTGTAGGTTTTCAAAACAAGATGACAAGAATTTAACAAAGGTTACAATACTACATATTGTCACCTTCAAAAGGGTTGCTTAGATTACCAGATATAGACACATAAAATTAATCTAATCATGAGCATTAACTGTTCTTTTCCATGAACTAATAGAATTAGTAGTAGAGTTATTCTAGCTATCTTATGTGTGTGTGTGTGTGTATACACACATTTATGTCTTCTTCCTTTTCCCTTCCTTCTTTCCTCCTTTCCCCTATCCCAGTTAATTTTCCTCTATGAGCACTTTCTTAGCCTTACACAATAATATTTATTGTAGGTTTTGGATCATATTTGCTCTTTAAGTTTCTTATACTAGGGAGAGAACATGGTATTTACACATGTGAATTTGATTTATTTCACTTATGAGGATGGTCTCAAGTTGTGTCCATTTACCTACAAAAGCCTCAATGGAATCTCTATAGCTGACTAGTGCTCTATTGTAAAAAAATCACATCTTTCTTATCCATTCCTCAACTAATGGGCAGCTGGGCTGTTTCCAAGATCTGGCTATTACAAATTGTGCTGCTATAAACATGGGTGCACATACATCACTGTGCTATCATGTTTTCAATTCTTCTGGGAAAATGCCCAGAAGCAGGATGGCTGGGTCAAACAGAATCTCTAATCACAGCTTTTTGAGGAAACTCTATACTGATTTCCAGTTTTCACATCAGTCTACACTGTCACCACCAGTGGAGAAACTTTCCTTTTTCCCCACAGCTCCTCCAGCATTTATTTTTGGTGGTTTTCTTGACCTTAGCCATCCTTCCAGGAGTGAGATGGAATCTCAGTGTTGTTTTAATTTTTATTTCTTGAAAGAACAATGATACTGAACATTGTTTCATGTATTTATTTGCCATTTGTATTTCTTCATTTGAGAAGTGTGTATTCATCCTAGATGTCCATTTTTGGATTGGGTCTTTGAATTTGGGAGGTCTGATTTTTTTAAAAATTCTTTATATGTTCTGGATAGAAGTCCTTTGTCTGAGACACAGTTGGCTGAGATATGTTCCCAATTTGAGGGTTTTCTTTTCACTCTGTTGGAGATTTCTTTTCACATGCAAAAACTCTTTAATACAATTAGATCCCAGTTGTTGATTGTGGGAAGTATTTCTCGTGCAGTTTGATTTTTGTTCATTAACACTCTGCCTACCCCTATGTCTTCAAGATTTCTGCCTACTTGTCTTCCAGCATATTTAGCTTTCTGTTTTAATATTTAGATCTTTGATCCATTTTGACTTTAGGTAAGTGCATGGTGATAGACATGGGTCTAGCCTTTGCTATTCTAGGTCTCTTCTGATTCCAGATGAATTTGTGGAAAGATTTCTCTAGATCTGTGAGGTATGCAAATGGTATTTTGATTGTAATTGCATTATATTTGTATAACAATTTTGGGAGAATGGCTACTTTCAAAATATTTGTTCTTATCTATGAATAAGGAATGTCTTTCAATTTTCTGAAATCCTCTTTGATTTCTTTTTTCAGAGCAATGTAATTTTCAATGTATAGGTCTTTTGCTTTCTTTGTTAGATTGATTCCTAAGTATTTCATTTTTTAGGGATGCTATAGCGAAGGGTATAGTTTCCCTTATTTCTCTCTCAGTAAGTTTGTCATTTGTGTAGAGGAATGCTATTGATTTTTGAGTGTTTCCTTTGTATCCAGCCACATTACTGAATTTGGTTGTTACATCTAGAAATCTTTCAATGGAGTTTTGGGGGTCTTCTATGTAGAGTGTCATATCATCTGCAAATAATGATAATTTAACTTTTTCCTCCCCTATCTTTATTCCTTTTATTTCTCTCTCTTGTCTAATTTCTCTTGCCTCTATTTCCAGCACTACATTGAATAGGAGTGGTGATAATGGATATCCTTATCTTGCTCCTGATTTTAGAATGAAAGTTTTCAGTTTTTGTCCATTTAGTAAGATGTTGGCTTCTGATTTATCATATATGGTGTTTATCAGATTGAGGTAAAGACCATCTATTCTGCTTTTTGGAGGGATTTTATCATGCATAAGTGTTGGATTTGGTCAAAAGATTTTTCTTCATCGATTGAGATGATCATATGATTCTTGTCTTTGGCTCTGTTGATGTAGTGTATTGAGTTTATTGATTTGCATATGTTAAACAACCCTTGCATTACTGATATGAATCATACTTGATCATGGTGTATAATATTCTTGATGATTTGTTGTATTCTATTTGCCAGTATTTTATTGAAGATTTTTGCATCTATGTTCATTAGGGAGATTGGCCTATAATTCTCCTTTTTGGTTGGGTCTTTCTTGGTTTTCATATTAGGGTAATACTTGCTTCCAGGAATGAGTTAGGGAGACTTGCTTCCTTTTCAACTTCATGGAAGAGTTTGGAGAATGCTGGCAGTAAGTCTAACCTAGGTTTCTTGTAGAACTCAGCAGTGAATCCATCAGGACCTACGTTTTTCTTTGTTGGTAAGGTTCTAATTACATTTTCAATTTCATTTACTGAAATTGGGTTATTCAGCAATTTTACATCTTCTTGATCCGGCTTTGGTAATTCATATGGTTCTAGGAATCTGTCCATTTATTCTTTGTTACTGAATGTATGAGGGTAAAAGGTTTTGAAGGAGGTATTGATGATCTTCTGTATTTCCACAGGGTCTGTAGGGATTTCATCCTTTTCATTTCTTATTGCATGTATCTGAGTTTTTTTTTGTCTCCTCTTTCCGATAAGGTTGGCTATGGGTTTACCAATTTTCTTTATTCTTTCAAAGAAACAGCTTTTTGATTCATTAATTCTTTGTATTGTTTTCTTAGTTTCAATTGCATAGTTTCCTTCTCTGATCTTTATAATTTACTCCCTTCTGTGGGGTTGCACTTGACTTGCTCTTCTTTTTCGAGTTGCAGCACTAGGTTGTTTATTTGTGTTTGCTCCATTTTCTTGATGTGGGTATTTACCACTGTAAATCTCCCTCTTAGGACTGCTTTCATTATGTCCCACGGGTTCCGGTAAGTTGTATTTGCATTTTTGTTCAACTGTTGGTATGGTTTAATGTCTTCTTTAATTTTTTTTCTGTGACCCATTGATTGTTTAGATAAATATTATTCAATTTCCATGTGTTTATAGGATTCTTGTGAGGGTTTTGTCATTAATTTCCAATTCTATTGTGCTATGATAACATGGATTAGATTATTTCAATTCCTTTGCATTTATTTAAGCATATTCTATGTGCAGCCAAGAAGCATGTGTATTCTGATATTGTTGGGTGGAACACTCAGTATACATTTACTATGTCCATTTGCTCACAAGTTTAATTTAGTTCTAATATTTCTTTGCTGATTTTTTTGGTTGATCTGTGTCTTTGTGACAATGGGGTGTTAAGGTCCCCAGTTATAACTGTATTGTTGTTTATTTGATTTCTTTTGTCTATTAAGACTTGTCTTACACAATTAGTGCATATATACTTATGATTGTAATCTCTTCCTCTTCAAGTTTTCCCCTAACAAGTATGTAGTGACCTTTTTTTAATCTTTGATCATTGTTGGTATGAAGTTCACATTGTTTTCAAACAGAATAGCTACCCCCACTTTTTTCTAGGTTCCTGTCACATGGAGTATTGTTTTCCATCCTTTGACTTTTAATCTATGAATTTCCTTTTGACTTAAATGTGTTTGACACATTTAAGCACATTGTTGAATTTAACACAGCACATTGTTGAATTTTTTTCTTAATCCACTCTGCCAATCTGTATCTTTTTATTGGTGAGTTGATACCATTTACATTGATTGATATAGCCGATATGTACTGATTTATCCCTGTCATGTTATCTTTCTGTTGTTGGTTTTCTACTTTTTCTGTTTAATTGTTTGCCCTGCTTAGTGGTTTCCTTCTGCTATTGTTCTTGGGATTGTAGTTATCTTTGTCTATTTCTAGAGTGTCTTTCAGTACTCTTTGTAGGGTTGGTTTGGTGGTAAGAATTTCTTCATCCTGGAAGTATCTTTTTTCTCCATCAATTTTCAAAGATAGTTTTTCAGGGTACATCAATCTGGGTTGAAAGTTTTTTCTTTCAGGACTTTAAATACTTCACTCTAAGATCTTCTTTACTTGAAGGTTTGTGTTGAGAAGTCTGCTGTGATTCTGATAGGCTTTCTCTCATAGATGAGCTTTTCTTTTTTTCTGACAGATTTTAGTACTCTGTTCTTGTGCTGAATTTCTGAGATCCTAATTATTATATGTGTGGATGAAGATTTATTTTGGTTATGACTGTTTGGCATTCTATATGCCTCACTTATCTGCATGTCAGATTTTTTTCCCATGTTTGGAAAATTTTCTGCTATTATTTCGGTAAATAGTCTGTAAGTCATTTGTGTTGACCCCTGCTTTTTCTTTGACACCTTCAGTGTTATATTGTTTCTGTTTGCATTATCTTGCAGCTGTTGAATTGTTTCCTGGTTCCTTGATATTTTTAAGAGATCTTTTCTTTCATGATCATAAACTTTCATCCTGTTTTCAAGGTCTGAGAGTCTATCTTCAGATTCATTCAAGCAGTTTGGCCAGCTTTCAATGGAATTTTTTAATTTCCTGAATATCCCTGTGAATTTGTTTCATGCATTCTAATTCTGTCTTATATTGTTCATTCAAAATTTCCATTATTTTATGTTCCTCTGGTTTTTTTTAAATCTAGATCTTCTTTAGATACACCAACTTTTCTTTTATAATATTTGTCAATTCTCTTTTTACCTGGGATATAATTTCTGATCCAATATCCTATGTAGCTTCATGGAGTTGTTTCTTTACTTCAGTTGCTATCATTCAGAAAGTTCAGTTGTATGATTTTCAGTGTCTTCCATTGTCTCCTGGGTTTGTTCTTAGTGGGCTGGAGGACTGAGAGTGTATTTTGCTCTTTAATTTTGTAACTTTCCTCTGGGACCTGTGTGGCTGGCCAGGCACCCTCCCAAGGGATTGCATGGGGATGATGTGCTGGGCAGTGCTTCAATCCTCTGATATTCATATGGCTGCTTGGGGTGCACTCCCAAACTATGCCTGGAGCTCAAAATCTTCAGGACCTATTGGCTAGGCTGGTCACTCCTTGATGGAAGGCCCCAGGGTTCTGGGCTGGGCAAGGCTCCGTACTTCTGTGACCTGTGTGGCTGGCTAGGTGTTCTCCTGATGGATTGCACTGGCATGCAATGAGGGCTGGGCAGACCTCAGATCCTCCATGCAGCCAGCATGAGCACACCCTGGGAGTATGGCACTGGGGCCTTGCACCTGGCTGCATGGAGTTCAGAGCCTTTGGGGTACAGGCAGCTATCTGGGATGCACCCCTGGAGTGAGTCATTTTTATTTTTATTTTTAAAACAAAACAAAACAAAACTTAACTGGGGGGGGTGATAACTATCATTAGTTCAGGGTTACTAAATACTTTGTTCCTCCTAAAATCAGATTATCACCCTTTTATCATCTCACACTTTTGAAGCACATTAAAAATGTGTGCATTTTGGGTGATCATATTTCATCTACCAAAAGCCTGTAAGGTCAGATATTTAACAAATGCTGGAGGGCACTCAAGCCTTTTGGCATAGCAGTGCTCTGCCACTCTCTCATCTTCCCCCTCTAATAGTTTTGACCTCCTTTTGATGTAGTTTTCACTTTGCTTTTCATTTAATTACTTGGAACCCAGTGCCAAACAGCATTAAAAACACTCTTCTTTTGAGTAAGTTAAAATTTCTAATGTAACAGAGAAATTATATTTTAATCTGTTTTTGGCTTGTTTCAGTTAAAAATATATACAGGCTGAGAAATTTAAGTTTTATATACATATATATGAGTTTTAGCTGTCACCTTTGTCTTTTATACACACATATATATTTAATGTATGTATGTATATATAGATGGCTGTACAATTAAATACATGTATTTTCCAGTTTATATTTTGATAAATGTTTCAGGAACCATTGGGAACCACATTGTCTTAAATGTTACATTTACCTTCACAAAATATACATGCTAATTTTCTCAGTTGGAAGATGTGTTTTGAAAGAAAACAAATGATTCAGCAAACAGATTTTTCATGATTAGAACTGAAAGTCAAAACCAGACAAAAATCTGAATTTGATCAGAGAAAGTACAAAATAGCTTACATGAAGAAATGAATCCTGGCAATTTAACATCATCTCAGTAAACAGTATCATTTGTGATTTAACTAATCTACTTCAAGGGTATAGCTCATAGGCAATGTTTATATGAAACTTTTGCATGAGGATTTAATACCAGGTGAAGTCTTAGTTTGGTTTTTGATAAATTTTAAATTAGTTTTTGATAACTGATTTTAGCCTAGATCTGCTAATGCCTAACAGTGTGTGATCAGAAGAAAAAAGTCAATATTAATGTCTGGCACTAATTATTCATATGCCATACTAATTTTATTGTATAATGTTTCAAAATAATAATAAAAAGTTATGGCATGATTACTTTATATACCTTATACAGCCCTCAAACCATCCTCCCTATTCTTATAGGAACCATGTTCTTACATTCCTATATTTTATAGATAGGAACCTAAGTCTGAATTAAATTCACTTGTACAAGGTCATGCAGCAAAGAAATAGGATTCAGGTTTAGATCTTTATGGCCCTCAAATCCTAGTTTCTCTGATAAAAACAGCCCTGGATGGTAGGTGGTTTTAGTTCTATCCCTTTGACAGGTGTCGATCAAGTCTCAGGAGATCTGAACAACTACTTTAAGATCATTCAGGTGGTGAGGAGCAGCGCTAGGATTCCAGTCACCCTAAGTCTGTCATTGATTTAATGCAACTCCCTTTACCCAACTCTGAAGAAAAAATAAAGGTCTACTGTAGCACTGAAATGAATGCTGTCTCTCAATATCTGTAAATTAGACAAATAATGTTTATTATATAATTTATTGATTTTTATATTTATCAAAACTTCATAATATATTAATACTGCACATTTTTATTGGCATAGGAAAAGAAGATGGGAGAAGGCTACGTTTGTGTCTGCCCTGGTAATCTTGATTTTCTACTGGTAGACTGAAGAAAGGGTATGTTACCCAAACTGGGTCAGTTCTGTGAAGTCACAGAGGAATATTGCTAAAAATGCTGAGCACAGTGAAAACAGAGACTTTTCCAGCCACAGAGGGATATTTGGTCACAATCCCCAGGGCAGGCAGAAGCTCTCTCCTGATCTTCTAGGCTGGGGTTTTCCTTTGTCTCAGGGTTCCCTCTTTATAAATATTTTTGTTCTAGATGTTGCTGTCAAAATCAACATAAGCCTGAAGAAAAATTTAATTCTTTGATCCTAATTCATTAACCTAGTTTTAGGAAAAAATGTGTAAGCATAAGATTTGAGACGAGAATTGGGCAGATTTTTCTGCCTTTTGGGGCTTCTGACAACTTTTCAGCCTGAAGATTGTAACAGTAAGCAGTCTGCATTTTAACTGTGAGTAAACTGAGTAAACAACACAACATACTGTATTTTATTTTTGCTGTGAGAATGATGGTTATGAATTCTATTAGGTGCCTCAGGAAATATGTTGCCTTTAACTTTCAGTTCTTGCTTTGAACTCTTATACGAGAACATTCTGTACAGTAGAATTATTTTCTTACTAATAATGTTATAATTGGGGGCTGAATTCATGGTTACGGGTTTGGACCAGCAGTTGATTATCAGGAAATTATAGACATCATGGTATGCCATGGAAATAAAAATGAGAAGAAATCACACAAAAGAAAATGGAACATTTTGGATACCCATAGCTTGGTCCAGTTCCTGATTTTGCAGCTGGTGATAACTATGATAATCATATATAAAGGCACAGAACTTCCTTTTCCTAATGAAGACAAGATCTTATCTTGTTTGCTCTGAGACTTAACTATTTAAGTACATAAAGTAGCCGGCATAGAGGAACCCTGTTACAAACTTTGGTTTTAACTTCCTGTTTTCATTTAAAATTGCAAAGCTGTGCTTTAGATTAGGTCATTATAATCTATAGTAATGAAGACAATGTCACTATAATTAATGCATTTTTCACATTAACAGAGTACAAAGTGCCTTTCTTTTCCCTCAATCCCCCTCCATTTCCCTTTCATCTTCTTCCCTCTCTGCAGTATACTTTTTACTACTTTCCTGCTGCCCTCCATTCCTTTCTTTCATTCTAACTAAAAAGTGGTCAAATTATTATAAAATGTACATACTGTGCATGAAAATAAGTTCTGATATTTAACCCATAAAATTTAGTCATTCTTAAAATAACAGCCATTTAGTTCAGTCAAGTTTTTTTTTCCCAAGGACTTCATTGACTGCATCCATTATATAGTTAACCCTTCCGGAATGTGCAAATGGCTGACCACACTTTTTCCTCTGGAAGATAAACCTTTTGGTAGAAAAATGACACACAAATATTACCTTTAGAGAGGATACTTTTCAAAATTATTAATACCAAGTAAAAATATTGGACTATAGACATATTCCATAATGCCATTCTAAAATGAAAGTTTCTGTGTTCATGTTCATTTATGTTCTGTTCTTTGACCTCTCTCTACAGTTTTCAATAAAAGGTCCTTGAATGGAATAAAGGTCATAAAATATTTGTGAAAGGGTAATGAATGGTATAAAGGTAAAATGAGGAGGAAGTAGTTAAGGAATTAAACTCATTTGTCTTAGTTTAGGAGATGGTGAGGGCATCTAAGGATTTATTGAATAATTTTGATTTCTCAGTACTGTTTGGCACCAGCAGCTGGGTTCTAGTAATTGAAAGCTCATTACTATGTAAAAGAGTGAAAAATAGATGTTAATTAGATAAAATTATCTGAAGAGAATAGCAATGTTTTGGAAACCTGGGATAGGAAATGGGCAGACTTTATACAAGTTTGTGTAAAGTTTGTATAAAGTTTTGGAAACCTGGGATAGGAAATGGGCAGACTTTATACAAGTTTGTATACTTCTCATGCTAAGTGTCCTCTCCCTATCAGGGCAAAATCCTTTGACAACCACTGTTATGACAGCAATGACCTGTACAACAATAGAAGCCTGTGATTTGGTTTTAGTTCAGCATTGCCATGAATACTAAATCCACTTACCAGTGAGACCACTCACTGAATGACATGCTTCACGATCTTTTTTACACAAGGGGAGACGTATAGGTATTCTCTACAGAACAGCATGTGGTCCTGTGGCAGGAGATAGTAGTATTTCCTTTCTTGGATGTTCTTTTTGATTTTTTCATGCCATTTCTCTCACTTACATCAACACTGCCACAAACAATACTGTGGCATCTAATTTTATTTTATATCATTATTATTATTATTTATTGGCATCAAGAATGGGACCCAGGGTTTTTTATGCACACTAAGCAAGTACTCTACCTTTGAGCTGTACATCCAGCTCTGTGATGCTTAACTTTATAAGTCAGCTTAACTGTGTTAAGAGATGCCAAGGTAGCTTATAATACTATTTCTGGGAGAGTGGCATTTGAATGAATAGCTCTTATAAAGAAGATCCACTCATTACTGTGGGTAGAGGGCTTCAGGAGAACACAAAGCTCAAAATTTCTCTTTTTTGAGTTGACACATCCACCTTCTACCTCTCTCAGTTATAGAAACTCCTAGTTCTCTTGTCTATTGACTCAGATTCAATTACATTATTGCTTTTCTGTCTTGAAGATAGTGAGACCTCTGAGCCTCCATAATTACATGAGCCAATTCTCATAATAAAAGTGTGTGTATGTGTCCAGATTCTAACTGTTCTGTTTCTGTGCAGAATCCTGAGTAGTACCTCCACCTTACAGAATGCCAGTGTTGGCTCAACACAGTGGGTTTTTCAATATTAGTGTACCAAGGAATCATCCTGGGAGAGCATAAGGGAGGAAGTATTTGTTCTGATTCATGAGGATCACAGAAGGTGCCCCAAAAGAATCTTCACTGTTAAATAAGCACTTGTAGTGATTTTAATTCAGATGATGAATGAACCACTCTCCCAATAGATTAGTGTAGAATAAAAACTCTATTCTAGGAAATTCACACTTCATAGGATAAGGCTCTCTCCCTGACATACAGGAAATCCTGTGAGACTGGTGCTCTAAAGCATTTAAGGAAGGAAATGAACTAAATGGAAAGCTACAGAAGGGCCAGTCTTGTTAGCATGCAGGCTTGGAGAAAGACAGTGGACTACACTGAGACAGTCCGTGCTGGCTGAGACTTTAGGCACTCAGATGTAACTCCCGAGTACCCTCCTGTGGTCCTGAAAAGGAAACCCAAGTTTCCTTGAAGTCAGGTCCATTTTCTATTGTTGCTGGAAAAGAGTATTTCCCTAAAAATGATCAAAGGACATGATGGCTTATTTTTTCTGATTTTTCTTACTGTTGTATTAAGAGCCAGAGAGTGACAGTTCCTTAATAACATTTATATATGTGTCACGTTCTGTAAAATTTATAGAAGTAACTTGACCCTTTTCACTTCTAGTGAAGAATACACGTAGACTCCTGAGTAAGAATGATGCCATCATATGGAAAGCCATTGATCTACTCTGGTTCTTGAAAGGGACAATCATCCATAAACCTCTATACTGTTATTAGTAAAAGTGACTTGTGATTGCCCTCACAACTCCTTTGAGGACACACAAGCAAGAACTGTGATGAGAGAGTGGTTTGTACCTATGGGCCTGAGGTCACGAGGGTCATATGCTATCATAAAGAGGATTCAGGGGAGAGGTCGTATCCTTTGTGATGCTCTTGTCTGGGTCCTCTCCTCTCTCTATAGAGACTGAGGAAAACAGTGGCAAGTCATAGGATTTTCTTTTTCTGTACTCAAATTAGGGGTCACAGTAGATCTTTAGAGAAGATTTCTGAGTGTTGGGTGCTGGAACAGTATAGAAGAATAAAAGGAATGTGTGAATGCATAATTACCTTCTTATAAGTCACCAAAGACATACAGTTACTGCAATCATATGAAGTCCCTTGAAGAACCTACAACACAGTCTGCACTATGCAGGTCACCAGGCCTGTGTTCATTCCACCTGGTATTATAGGCTTCTTTTCAGGACTCATCACAGCTCTGAAAGTTTCAGGGTAAAGCAATATTCTTTCTGATTATAGAAGTTTTGAGTTATTTTCAATAGTTAAGTTTAATAAATAGGGAGTAGGCAATTAAAATACCATTATAGACACTTAAATTAAAAACGTAACTTCTGCCAGGCAAGGTGGTGCTTGCCTGTGATCTCAGCACTCAGCAGGCTAATGCTGGAAGATTGCTGTGAGTTTGAAGCCAGCCTGGACTACGAGTGAGTTCATGGCCAACCTGAACTACAGAATGAGACCCTGTCTCAAAAAGGAAAAAAAGAAGATTATATGTATGTAGGTGTACTTACATAAATATATGAATGTATATGTATGTGAGATAGATAACTATATTACTAATCCCTGTTAGTTCATCAAAAAGAACAGTTTGTGCTATCATTGTTTGATCATTTTTTATGCCTAGGTCCCATAACCTGAACAACTATTTCTAAGATAACAATATGCATTATATTATATTTGTGTTGATTTTCTACTATTTTTTTTGAAATTCTATATCTTTTCTATCCTTTTTTTTGTTTTGCTTTTTAAAATATATTAAAATAATACAACAGGAGCCATGCTTATGGATGGGAAAAAAATTCTAAGGTGAAAAAAAGCTTCTTATTACCTTAGAAAAGAAAGTGTCCACAGAGAAAATACAAGAATAATTTCAGCATAATTGAGGGAAATCAAAGCCTATTTAATCCTAGAAAACTCTAAATGCTACTTGACATTAAGAAAACTTGAACAGAAGTCAATGACAGGAGATTTAGAAACACAGTACCAGCTTATCAAACCTGCTGTTTGCAAGAGCATTTCATGTTCTGCATTAGAAATCTAGTTCTGAATTGCATTCTACAACAGTCAGGAGAACTTGGGGCATATTTCCCTCATGAGGTGTTTAGCTTGAAAGTCCCTGTAGAAATGATGATTTAGGTACTTAATACAAAGGGATAGGGGAGATAAGTTCTGTGTCTAATCAACATTTTTGGTTACTGGTAATAATCTAGTGATGAAAGTTAAGAAGTCACTACTGGAGGAGCTAAAGATGGCTGATCAGTGAGCAACAAAATATAAAGCCTCCTGGGAGAAACAACTCATAAGCCAGAATAAAACATCCTGGAGAGACCCAGACAGAAGGAGATGGATCCTCTTGACACAGGAAGAAATTAAAACATAAAAAAGCTCGTCAAACATGCAGTCTCAGGGTTACAATTGGAAGAGCTAAAATTACCGGCAAGGCGTCTTCACTGCGACCCACCAAGTTTGCACCAGCCTGAATTCGCAAATTCATGCTGGCCAGCAGAGCTGCCCAAATTTGTTCTCGCCACCACTCACAGGAGCTACAGCCACATTGAAGTCAGGGGTTGGTGAGCCCAACGGAGAGCAGAGCCGGAGAAGGGACCTCCATTAATCCACAGTCAGTGCTGGGAGTGAGACCCCCTCCATGGAAAGGGCACGACCAAATGGGCAACATGTTGGAATCAGGCGGGAGGAGCCTGAACTGGGAGCGGCAGTGACTTCAGTTGGTTGCTCCCTCCCCAGAGCAGATTCGCAGGATTTGCTTGGACTGGGTCGTGCCTCTGGCTGGGACCCAATGAGCCGTCCCAAATCGATTCCGTGCACCCAGCACGCCTTAACCTGGTGAAGGCCCCTGAAGTTTGGCTGGCCCAGTGAGGAGAGGCAGGCAAACACAGCCGCTGCTTACACCTCAGTGACAAGAGCTAGCAGGAGAGGGTGGAGGTCCCTCGCCAGCATGCTTTGGAGGAACTATGGCTGGCAGGGAAGGGGGCTGGGACCTCCACCATACACCTGTGTGGAGGAAGCCAGGACCATGACAGGAGAGAGAGGCAAGAGGAAGCCCCCAGCCCAGAACCCTGAGAGCCCTGATCCAGGAGGGAGAAAAATAAGGGAGACTGAGAGCAGCAAACACACAACATCAGACATAGCTTCAATGGACATTAAGAGATATCTTTGGGACTTTGTAGATGAGCTCAAAACTGAAATATTAAATCAGGTAAAGCAAGATATAAGTAGAGTAATAAAAGAAATGCTTTCAGGAAGATACAGATGGAAGAAGGGAGGAACACAAAAAAAGGAGAGAAACACTTGATAAAGAATATAAAGAAAATATAGAATACATGCAGCAGATTCAAAGAGATTACCAGGAAATTAAAAACTCCATTGAAAGCTAGCAAAACTCCTTAAAAGAAACTAAGGATAGACCATCAAAACATGAAGACAAGTTTGCAATGTGTGATCATGAAAGAAAAGGTCTCTTAAAAATAACAAGGAAACAGGCAGTAACAATACAAAGGCTAGAAGATGACAAGAGAATCTATAATTTAAGAATAATAAATATGAATGAAGAAGCAGGAATACAAATAGGTGAATTACAGAGGCTATTCATGGAAATAAGGAAAATTTCCCAAGTATGGAAAAAGAAAATGACATTCGGTTATGTGAGGCATACAGCACTCCAGCCACCTACAACCAAAACAGATCTACACCCAGATATATAATAATCAAGATACCAGAAATTCAATATAAAAACAGAATATTAAAAACCATCAGAGAAAAGAAACAGATTACCTATAAAGGTAAGCCCATCAGGATCACGGCTGTCTTCTTGACACAGACCATCAGATCAAGAAGAGCTTGGAGTGAAGTATTCCAAGCCCTGAAAGAAAATAACTTCCAGCCCAGATTGATGTACCCTGCAAAACTGTCACTAGAAATTAATGGAGAAACAACATGCTTCCATGACAAAGAGGAACTGGGGGAATTTGTGACCACCAATCTAATCCTACAGAGAATACTGAAGGACATTCTAGAGAGAGAAAAAAAATACCAAGGTTTTAGAAACAGTGGCAGAAAGGCCTCAATGAGTGGGGCAGGCAGCAGAATGAAGGAGAAAACTAGACAAACAAAGGCAGAACAATAGCATAGCAGATATGAAGCAGAGAAGGTTGGCTATAATCTCTAACATAGATGGCTTTGATACACTATATTGTTAATAGTGCACCAGGATTTAAAACCCACATTACTCACACCACTCTGCTTAGATATTATAGTCTGTTCCAGTCATTCTACTTTTACTAGATTTGAGGCACAGACAGTTATCCCAAAAATAGCAGGATATAGTATGGTAATCATCCTGAATTTCCTATTGACTTAATCTAAAGCTCTGTATAACCTACACTGTTTTACCATGACTGATCCTAATAAAATTTGGTTTGTTAGATTGCTGTTTTGTATTGATAGATTTTATTCAAAGCTGTTAAGATTGATAGTATCAAGTCTGAGAGTATAGGCAACTGCACTGAAGATAACAAGATTCACTAGAATATCCACTCTAGTTTGACTATTATCTGCTTTTGAAGTTTTATATTGTCTACAATGTTTTACTTTTACTAATATTGTTATGTACAGCTATATTCAATTATACTGCTATATTTAATTATGCCTGATGATATAGACAATTCTATTGAAGATAATAAGAAAGAACACAGTAATCATTGTAGATCACCTTGTACTGTGGTTTTATATGACTTTTTGGTTTCATGTTTTTATAGGAATTTGTTTTGTTTTGTCTTGCTAGGTTTTGTTTTTCCCTCTAATACAGAAGGGATAGAAATACATGTAGAGACTCATGCATGCATAGCTGTTTACAGTTCCACTGTTTGAATATCTACTTTGCATGCTTTAATTTTGTAACTTAAACAACTATTTCTAAGAGGACATTATGTAATTTATCAACTAGTGATTTCTTACTGTTTATCTTTTTTTAAAAATCCTATATTATCTCCACCCTTTACATGTTTTTTTCCTCTTCAAATAAAAAAAAGTCACTACTGTAATTAACATTCTATTTAATTTGTCAGTCTTAGTAATGTACTACTTAAAATATTTTTCTTTCTCAAAATCACTACTAAGGAGGATGTATGTGTTTGGTTTGGGATTCAAAACCTCTGAAATAAGTCTGATAAATGTTTAGCAACTGGCTCTCAAGAAGGAAAAATAGTCTTGCTTTTTAGTTTTTGTTCATTTCCATTATATAAATATCCCCCAACAGTTTTTATGTGCCAATGGGATATTAACACATTTTATAAAATCTGTGAAAAAAAAAAAAACCTGACTCTTAAAAAAACGGTACAAGTTGGATGACACTCTCAAGAGTAACTGGATCTTGTTACTTTGACTGAAATAGCCCTGTATATCTAGTAAGGCAATCTTATAGAATAGAATGTTTCATATTAACTGTGATCCAACATGGTAATTAATCCACTGTACTGCTGAAAACTTGTAAGTGTGTTATGAATATTAGTGCATTTCATCTTATAAAACAATTTCTGAAAAGCTACAAGTGATCTGAAAATTTCTCCAATTCATGGCAAAGCAGGACCCTAGCTGATTATCTTCCCACAGAAACACCAACCTGAATGCTTAGTCACCTACCAATCTATCTTTAAAAGAACTTAAGAACATCAGTCAACAGACCACCGTGTTTGCTTTTGGTGTAAAAAACCAAAAAGCTATATTCAGGAATGCGGGAAGGAGGGAGTTGCTCTGTCACCGCTCTACTAACCCTAATAGTCCTAGTGTGGAGAGAGAAGCCTCCTGCTGTGGGAAGGAAGAAAGGATAAAATCTATGCAATTCACTTGAAACACAGTACCAGGCTCCCCATAAAGACACCAGAGCAGGACAAAGCAGCACAGCTTCAACCATGAGGCCAGCTAATAGCCTTGGCACTGTGTTAGGCCAAGCAACTGACTGCCTCTGCTATTGTCAGGCTGGGAGCAAGATCCTACCTATTGGGAAGGAAGGCTTGAAGGTTGGCACAGGGCATTGTTTTAAGGGCCTGGTATATATGCCAGAGCTCACAGGTAGGGTGCTGGGCCAGTGGTCATGAGCCAATGGAATGAGTGCAGAGCCAGCTGTTTGTTATCATTCAAAGCACTAAGTGCTTCACCATTATTGTGCTGGACTGTTTTTACCATCACATGGAGATCTGTGCCCTAGTAGAGTGGAGTTCAGTGGTGGCTTGCCTTAGTTCCAGTCTTGTCATGTGCCTAGACACACATACATTACTCATTCAACTCTGCAGGCTGTAAGGGTTGGGTACAGTCAAGCCTGTCATTAGCCTTGGCAGCCATGTCCCTCAACCTCAAGCACTATAGATATTGCTAGGATGATACTCACAGATGAGGCTCTGGAATACAGAAGACTGTGTTCTATTGGGATGAATTTATGTTTCAGCCCATAGTACAGCCAGCTGCAGAATGGGCCCCATGAACTACCAAGACTGAGTAGGTCCTATGTGTGTCAGATACAAGTACAGATCAGCTTAGTATTAGCGCAGGGTTCTGAGGGACTGCCTTCACCAACACTGCCCCAACCTTGGACTTCATATTATGGCACCAGATTGCATCTTCTGGTGAAGGAAAAGTAGGAAGCATAGGACTTTGCCCAACACACAGTACTGGGTTGGGCCTGTGGAACAAATCCAGTGCCAGGGAAAGACATATAGCTGTTGTTTCTTAGATTTCTACTCTAGTTGGTATCATCTGAAGTGGTTGCAGTGGTTTTTGGCCACAAGTCTATCTTGGCATTAAGTAGCTCATAGCAGTGTGGACCTTGGTTTTATCCTATATATGGTGCTTATCTTGGAAGGCTGTGGGGCTCAGAGTATGACACAGCTTGGTATCATTAGCCAGAGATGGAATACAAGAGGTGGAGCTGGTTCATTCACAGAGACTACTCCCAGAGCTGGACAGAATTCTGCAGTACCTGACCAAGGTTGTTAACCATGGATGAGGCATATGGTACCTATTCCAGTCCCAGAGAGAAACCTGTGGGGACATGCTGCTCTTTGTAGGGATTCTTTCAGTTCCTTCTGAAAAAACATACCAACTTTTTATTTGTGATAAAATTGGGGGGCTTGAACTACTCTCTAGAACTAGAAAAGTGACAATTTACCAACAATGAATTCCTGCCTAATATGTGCCTAGGTGCCATTCAGTAGTGAAATAGCTGATGTGGCTATAGGGTCCAGGAAAATAAGTAGCCTGCTTATAATTTCTGGAAAGTGTGGCCTGTACAAAACCAGATTAGGAAGACTGGAAGAAATACCCAGTACTTCAATTCTCATGATGTTGCGTATCAACCATCATCAAGAGCTTTAAAAGGAAACAGGGAAAACAAGACCTTATCTAATACTTGAAGAAAGGCACCAGAAACTGCCAAGATACTATTCAGTATGAAAACTCTGATAATTTAAAATAGCTGTTTTAAAGAAACTCAGTAAGCTTAAAGAAAAAACAGAAAACATTTCAATACATGAAGAAACATAAGAGATCGAACAATTAAAAAGGTGAAATAGAAATTTGTGAGCTGAAAAACACATACTACATGAAATTTAAAATGTGACAGGAGGCATCGATGATATAATTCAACAAAGAAAAGAAAAAATTAGTCTGAAGAGAGTGCTCTTTGAAAATATGGAGAAAAAAATGAAGAACCCTTATGGGAAGTAGGAACTTCATTAAAAGAGCAAATTTATGGGTTTGTGGGGTTTAAAACAGACTTTTGAATGTCAGAGCTATGGAAAATTTATTCAAAGAAATAATAGAAACTTTTCAAACTTACATACAAATATACAAGTACATGGAGGTCAAAGGTTGCCAGTCAAATTTAAATCGTTTACTCCAAAACATCTTATAATCAAACTCTCAAAGATGAAAGGTAAAAAGAAGAGTCTTACATTGCAAGAGAAAATAATCAACACAAATGGGTATCTCAGTTTGCCTGGCTGGAGACCTCTCAGCAACAGCCTTCTAAGCAGGTATGGAGAAAGTGACATAAGATTTCACAACACTGAAGGAAACAAACAAACAAACAAACAAACTAGCAACCAAGAATACTTTACTTTGGAAATTATACAACTGTAGAAACTATACAACTATAGATTTCTCATATTAGTGTATTTCTTTTGTTCCTGTTCTTTAGGGACATTTTTGAGTTACAGTCATTTTGAAAGAGAAAATATACAAGATTTATTTTGTAGGGTTCATGGTAACCATAAAATAAAAATGTCTACAATAGACAAATCTATATAGTAAACAAGGAATCAAGTGCCCAGATATATAAAGCAGACATTAGACCTAAAGTGAGAGACAGATTCTAACACAATAATTGGAAACTTAACTATCTCACTTTCAACAGTAGTCAACTCATTGAAACAGAAAATTAACAAAGAAACATGAGTTAAACTACACTCTAGATGAAATGGACCTAACATATCCATAGAGCATTCTATCCAAAAGTCACTGAATATACATATTTCTCATGAACACATGATAGATTTTCCAGGTAGATCATATGACAGGGCACCACACAAGTCTCAACAAATTTTTAGAAGCTGAAGTCATGTCAATTACCTTTTCTTGACTACAGTGAAATAAAACTAGAAATAAGTAACAACACAAACTTTGGAAACTGTACAAATAAATAGAAATTAATTACTTTTGAACAAATAATGAAGTAAAAGAGGAAATGAAGGAAATTAAAAATTTCTTGAAACAAATGTAAACAGAGATACAAAGCACCAAAATTTATGGATATGGCAAGAGCAAAGTTAAGAGGTAAATTTAAACCTATCAATGCCTGCATCAAAAAAGTAGGGAGATCACAGCATCTCACGGATCTACAGCAAGAAGAACAAATAAAATGCAAAACCAGTGGAGATTAAAGCACAAGTAAATGAAATGGAGACAAACAACACAAAAGACCAGTGAAACAAAGAGCTGGTTTTTTGAATCCATCCTTATAAAAATCCTTAGCTTGACTAAAAAGAAAGCGTAAAATCAGTTTTAAAAGTCATTACTACACTACTATTTTGTAATACCACAAAATAAAAATATCGTTACAGATTGTTATGAACAAACTGGATAGGCTAAAAGACTTGGAGAAACTTCTAGACACACACCTTATAAAGACAGTCCTGAAGAAATAGAAAACCCAAACAATGTCATATAAGGTGACAAGATTGAATGAGAAATGAAATGTCTGCCATTAAAGAAAAGCCCAGCACTAGTGAATTTCATTGCTTATTTCTTCTAAATGTTTGAAGTAGGGCTAATACAAGTTCTTAAATTATTGTTAACAACAGAAGAATAAGGAGTTCTAGGCATATTCCATAGGCCCAGCACTGCCCTTACACAAAAACCAGATAAAGATACAATAATGACAAAAACTACAACCCAATATCCTTGATAAAGATAAAAATCCTCAACAAAATGCTAGAAAACCAAACCCAGTATTACCTTAAAAATATTATTCACCATGGTCAAATAAGATTCATTCTTGTTATGCAAGGATTGTTCAGCATGAACAAATAAATAAACATGATTTACTACCTTGATAGAATGGACAAAAACCATATGTTGATATCAACACTTGCAGAAAAGGCCTTTGATTTTATAAAATGACTTCATGATAAAATGTGAGAAAGAAATTATGTATAGAAGCAATCTACTTCATTGTAATAAAGGGCTTTTATTATAGCCAATAGCTAACATTCTACTGACTGAAATCTTTCTAAAATACGCAAAAAGACAAGCATGTCCTTGCTTAGCACTCTTACACAGTGACTGCAGTACTGAAGGTCCTAGTGAGAGCAACTAGGCAAGAGAAATTTATGAAGGACATCTAAATTAGAAAACAGGTAGATTATTTTACTGTTTTCAGATGGTAATGATAATATCTTACATATAGAAAATCCAAAAGCCTCTACTAAAATCGTTAGAACTAATAAATGAGTTCAGCAAAGTTGTAAGATAAAAAAGTTAACATAAAATATCAGTAGTACTGCTATATGCTGGTAGTGAATTATTTGAAATAGAAATCAAAAGTGATCCCATTTATAATAGATACAACAAAAATAAAATACCTAAGAAAAAATTTAAGTAAAGAAGTGATAGAGCTCTATAACAGAAATTATGGCATTGATGAAAGAAATTGAAGAAGACATGCAAAGTTGAGAAGCATCTATTGTTTACAGACTGGAAAAACCAGTATTGCCAAAATGTCCATAGTACTGATTCAGTGCAATCCTCATCAAAATACCAATGGCATTATACATATATCTAGAAAAATTCTAAAATATGCATGGAGCTACACAATAAGCAAAATAGCTAAAGCAGGAGGTATTACACTACCTGATTTCAAAAGATGCTACAAATCTGTAATAATCAAATCAGCATGGTATTGGCCTGAAAACAGGTACACAGACCAATGGAAAGGGATAGTGTGATACAAGTAAATTCAAAGACCAATTCTATAACTGGTCTTTGACTGAGGCACTAAGAACATACACTGGAGAAAAGATAGCCTTTTCAATACATGGTGCTAGGAAAATTTGATAACCATGTACAGAACAATGTAACCCTTACCAGTTACAAAAATCAACTCAAATTGATTGAAGACTTAATTTCATAATTTTGTGTATTCTATTTTTTGAAGAAGACATAAGGGAAACACTTCAGTAAACTGAAATGAGCAACAGATTTTTAGATAAGAGTCACAAGCACAGAAACTAATGTAAAAATAGACATGTCATTATATTACACTAAAAAGCTCCTGGACAGACAAGGAAATAATCAGAGTACCAAGACAACCTACGGTATACGGGAAAATATTTGCAAACTACACATCTTACAAGGAGCTAATACGCAGAATATATAAGGAACAAGGAACTCCAAAAATCTCAACAGCAACAACAACAAGAAATTATTTAAAAGTGACAAATAGACCTACATGGATATTTTTCAGAAAAGGACATACAAAGTCAATAGATGCGTGAAAAAATGGTGAACATTACTAACCACACAAATAAAGCTATGAAATGTCATTTTGACCCAGTAAGATAATTATCAAGAAGACTAAAGATAACAAGTGCTTTCAAGAAGGTAGAGAGAAGGGAATCGCTACTGGTAAGCTGAATTAGTACAGTCATCATGGAAAACAGCTTGGAGTTTCCTCAAAACATTGAAAATAGTTCTACCATATGAGCCACCAACTCCACATCTGGTTATTGTTCCAAGAACCTAAAAATAAGTATGTAAATGAGACAGATGAACTCCTGCATTGACATCACATCAGGATTACTTAGAGTAGATAAGAGATAGGAGCAACCTAGGTGTCTATCAACTGATAAATGAATAAAGAAAATACGTACACAGACACCTACTAGAATATAGTTCAGTCATAAGAAGGATGTAATCTTGTCATTTGTGATAATACAAATGGAACTGAAGATCATTGTATCATGTGAAATTAGCCAGGTAAAGAAAGACAGGTACTTCATATTCACATTTAAATGTAGAGCCTAAAAAAGTTGATCCCTAAGTCGAGAACACGTTGATGGTTAGCAGAGGCAAAGCAGAGTGTGGAGAGGCGAGGTGGGGAAGGTTGATCAGTGGGTAGCGAGTCCTACAGAAATGGCAATAAGAAACTGGTGTGCTATTGCATAATAGGGTGATTATACATAATAATAATGTATTGTATATTTCAAAAAGTTAGGAGAAGTGATTTTTAAAGTTTTCATCATAAAATGATAAATGTTGGGGGAGATAAATCCATTTAACCAGACTTAAACATATGTAATGTATATGTGTAGCAAAATATTACACAGTGCCTTCCACCCCTTCCTTGTTTCTCTCCCCCCATTTCTTTTCCTCCTCCCTCCCCTCTTGTTTTCTTTTCCTCCTCCCTCCCCTCTTGTTTTCTTTTCCTCTCCCACTTCAATTCCCTCCCTTCTTTTTTTTACACTAGGAATAAAATGTACAGTCTTTGCACTGAGCTCTATTCCCAGCTTTTATTATTTATTTTGAGACAGGCTCTCGCTACACTGCCCATGCTCCGTGTCAGGGTACCCCTTCTTAATACCTGCAATTTTAAGTTTGTAATGTAATGGTAAATATATATTTTTTTTTCTAAAAAATTCTCAAGTCCATTAGAGAGGAAAGCAAACTAAGGGAAATGTTCTATGTTAAATGGAAGATTTGCTTTGTTAAAAAACCCCCACATACTTGTCTTTTGTGTTACTGTGTTTCCACATTTGGGAGCTATACAGGAAGTGTGAGAGACTCTTCATCATAGTTAGTGCTAATGCTTTGACAGTAAGTGTCTGTTAGTCCATCTCTGGAGGGCTTGGGAGGCAGCTCAGACAGATGGTTAAGCTCATGGGTTCTGAAGTCAGGATGGTTCTACCTTTTTAGTGCCTGGATAAACAGAAGGGACAAGTTACTTCACACACATTTCTCAATTTTTCCCCTTAAAATGGGATGATAACAGTGCATACCTATAGTAGTGTGGGCTTAAACAATGCATGTAAACTACTTAGAGCAGTATCTGTTCCTAGTGATGTTTTATTTGGCCACGGGCAATATATTTTGAGTTGGCAATTAACTTAAGCCCTGAGTGTAGAATTTTACAAGTAGTGCCTTAGATTAGGCATTCAATTAGTGAGAGGAAAGGGCTTTTTTATTTTAAAACAAATTCTGCAGCTAAATATGATTCCAAATTTTAAAATTTGAGACAACTGAGATTACTATAAAAATTCCTATGTTCTAATAGAGTAAACATTCTATCCAGAGGAGATGACTAATTATTTGAAGATTGCCTATGCTAGAATCATCTTTAGAACTTTTTGAAAAGAAGACCTGAGTTTGCATAAAAGATAAAAATGCTTAAATATAATTGCCAATATGTGAATAAAATAGTTTTGGAAGAATTCAAATATTATATTCTCCAGAGAAGAGAACTAGATAGATGGGAGACAGGAATGGTAATAAAATTTTTGTTGTATCTATTTTTATGCATTTTCTATTATTTTAATTTTATTTAAAGATGGGGGAAGCAAAACAGAAAAAAGGGTAGAAATAATACAGAATTAAAAAAAAAACAAACAGTAAGAAATCACTATTTGATACATTACATATTGTCTTCTTGGATATAGTTGTTCAAGTTACAAAATTAAAGCATGCAAAGTGGACATTGAAACAGTAAGTCTGCAAACAGTTCTATTTACGGATCCAACAAAAACTTAATAACATGGTTATCAATCCTACACACTTAAGTATACATAGAGTTAACTCTTTTAGAGCATTTTCTTTTCCTCCTCTTCCTTTTTTTAAAAAAATTTTTTTATTTAAAGAAAAAATTTTGAAACAGAAAGAGGGTAGAAACAATACAAAATCTCAAAAACAAAACAAAACAACAACAACAACAAAACAAAACCAAAAACAAAAATAGTAACCAATAAAAAATCACTAGTTGATAATTACATACTTTCCTCTTATACACAGTTGTTCAAGTTACAAAAGTAAAGTCCACAAAGTGGACATCCAAACAGTGAGACTGCAGTCAGTTTTGCTCATCCATCCAACTACAACTTTAGCAACATGGTTATTAATTCCACACACTCAAACATGCATGCAGTTATATCCTTTAGAATACTCTCTTTTCCTTTTTTTCTTTACAATCACTATAATCCATTCTCATAAACTACTTAGAAGTTCTACACATGTATAAGTCTCTACACATATACCTAGCCTTTTTGTATTAGAGGGAGAAACAAATCAAAACAAGTGAGCAATACAAATTCCTAGAGAAAATGAAAAGAACATACAAAAACACAACACTAGGTGATCTACGGTAGTCACTATGATGTCTCTTGTTATTTTCAATAAAACTGTCTATATCATCAAATATAATATGAACTTAGCATTGCTTTACACTATTAATAAAATCTAAACATTGGAGACATTTTAGGACTTCAAAGGCAGTTAACAATCAAACCAGAATGGGTATCCTATTCAATCCTGACATCTTCAGGGAAGTTGTCCCTACTATCAGACTCGACACTCTCAAGTATACCAGATTCAAATATAATAAGTCAAGATAAAACAGTGATATAACCAATCTCTCTGTCTTATCTCTGCCATGCTATTTTTCTGTTGTTATTTATTTACTTTTCTCCTTCATTCCACTGTCTGCCCCTTTCTTTGAGGCCTTTCTGCCATTATTCCTGGAACCCTGGTGATTTTCTTCTCTCTCTCTAGAATGTCCTTCAGTATTCTTTGCAGGGTTGGACTGGTGGTCACAAACTCCCCCAGTTCCTCTTTGTCATGGAAATATCTTGTCTCTCCATTAATTTTGAGAGACAGTTTTGCAGAGCACATCATTCTGGGTTGGAGGTTATTTTCTTTCAGGGCTGGGAATGTTTCACTCCAAGCTCTTCTTGATTTGATGGTTTGCATTGAGAAGTCTGCTGTGATTTTGATGAGTTTTCCTTTACAGGTAATCTGTTTCTTTTCTCTGACCGCTTTTAATATTCTGTTCTTGTGATGGGTTTCTGGGATCCTGATTATTATATGTCTGGGTGTAGATCTGTTTGGGTTGTAGCTGGCTGGAGTTCTATATGCCTCATTTATCTGAACTTCACTTGCGTTACCTATGTTTGGGAAGTTTTTCTTAACTATTTCTGTGAATAGACATTTTATTTCATTTGTATTTGTTGCTGCATCTTCCTTCACATATTTTATTCTTAG